>VDFB02274714.1:31497933-31598900 GCA_007258455.2 Sequoia sempervirens | reverse complement strand
TAAGACGATAAAAAATGATTTAATGACAATTTCATTTATAATCGATCATAAAATTAAATTACCACCATATCTACATCTGGATGCTCTGGTGCGCCTGAAGAAACCTCTAAATTCTCTAAATCAGTCTACATAAACAAGATAAAGAAATTCAAAATTAGATGTACAACTCTACAATTATTATTTTTTTATTCAATTTAATTCAGAATTTATCATATTTTAATTACATACTGTATTATGAGGTTGTCCACTAGGCTCTTCTCCAGGACCTATCTGTACATGCTCAACTACAGGATGTGTCTCATGCTATAAAAATAAAAGAATATGAGAAAATATCTGTACATATGTATATATTCAATTTAAAATTCACTTTAAATATAATAAAAAAAATAAAATTACCATTTCATCTGAGGCCCGCTCTACATGTCCTCCTGGTGGTGTAACTATGTCTGGGTTAGGGCTGAAAGTTGCACCAACAAAGTCCTACAAGATCAAAATTAAAGCATGTACAATTCAATTAGGTTAATATATACATATATATTCAAGTTTGCACATTTTTTGTAGAAAGTTTTATAAACAACCTGGAAATCAGTGGCCTCATGATGCGCAACATCAAATGTTTGCCCAGTACCCATTCTTATTGTGGTATCAACCTATGGAGCAGCACATGTACATAGACATTTAATGATTATAATATTTACAAGTGTACATGCATGCGTTTCATATCTAGTGAATTCAAAACTCATAAAATTGTAACTATACTAATGTGAAGCTTTAAAACAAATTACAATATGAATAACACCACCACTACATGATCTATATGCATCGATAATGGAGGTGCTGACAATCCCTGGGGAGATGAAGGCGTGGATGCCGATTGACTCTAAACCAACATGAATATTTGAAACATATATATGTGATTCAATTATAAATTTAAAACTCAAGTTAAATAATTTATGATTTCATATATAATTTTAAAAAATGAAATCAAAATACCCCATAAGGGTTGCCAAGTATGACCGGTGTCGATATATGTACTCGTGGTATAGATGATTGCCCTTGCATCGAAAGTGTCATGTGTACACCAAAAAAATTGATTGTTAAAATGTATTGCAAACTTTTCTTTGATATATACAACCATAAAAAATATTATAAAATGAGTTAGTACATCTAGATGCATATTTATACATGTGTCGTAGTGTCCTCAGGGTGATGTTCTACTACGAGGAACTCTACAAATGACGATGCGGATGAACCACGGAATCTCCCGTCCACGAACTAGGTATAGCGTCGGTCCATAACACTTGATGACAATAGTACATATATGGGGCGGTCTAGAGCACTCTGGGCAATTATAGGACTAGCTCACCAAAAGCTCCTCATCATCATCATCGTCTCTATGCTCCCCACTTTCAGCTACTCCTTGAAGCGTCGATCAAGGTCTCTACTTGAGTGTACTAAGGGAACCTAATGTTCAGACCAGAGCTTGATGATGTACAGGTGCAGGAATGGGAGGACCGGGAGCAACAACAAGGGGTTGCACATGCACGGGGCATTGAGGATCAACCCTTGCCCCTAATCTCTGTTGTGGCATGCCACCACCAACACCCTGAAATGATCTAAAATCAAAATAATTGGGCTTTGCCCCAAAACAAACTCTACATACAGTTTTCTCAAAAAATACAATGGGCACTCCCAATTAGCATGTGGGGGACTATCAAAACCATATACCATCAATCCCAAAAATGTGCACTCATCTGCGGATGTATGCACCACCTCATGGATATTCTAGATTTGTTGGGTGGAATGGGTTGTCGGTAACGGGGTCAAGAAAGTAGGGGGCTAGATGGGATTTTGTTATTTTAAGGTCTAATATTTGTTTATAAGAGAGACCATCAGAATAAAATTGTCTCATTTGTTCTCTCTCTCGTCTATGCCTATCAAGATCAGAATCAATCATCCTAATGGAATCAACAACGTTTTGCATTACAGATGCAAAACGTCTCACATGTGGAGCAATCAATGCTTGACTCTGCATAGCATTGATTTGTGTCTGTAAGGATGTGACTTGATCATTTATTCATGCTCTCAAGCGAGCCTCATCAGATGCCATAGGTGATGGAGGTGGCATATAAGGGGGAGGGGGAGGGGAGGTGGAGGTGGAGGTGGAGGTGGAGGTGGAGGGGGAGAGGGAGGCGATCTGGCTGTGGATCAGGTGGTGGATTGATGATATCATCAATGTTAAAATCATCCATGATATATGCTTGATATAATGTGCACCTGCATTTAAAATCATACAAAATAGGACCCATGTGCATACAAAAATTAAGATCATATATTTAATTGAAATATGATGAGCAACATATATATTAAGCTCTCATATATTTAATTGAAATGCACATATATATACATTGATTGTTCAACTCAAGAGCATGTCCATACAAAATTAAAAATTAAATGTATGTACATTTACATTTAAAATAAAAAATACGATGCATAATTTGCATGCGTACAAATCATTAAACTAAACTATACATACATACATATACAAATTTCAAAATTTAAGAACTGTTATGCAAATTTTTAATACGTGCACATACATACTAAACAATAAACTTGAAACATTCACAAAATCTCATTTTATGTCTTTAACACACACACAATTTTTCAGCAGGAGAAATCATGATCTAATAGATAGTCATTAAATATATACTATTATATACTATTCATTATAAGTTCATAAATTCCACCAACTTCACAAATCCATGTCACTAAAAATATCCATATAGAACCAAAATCATAAATTCATGTCACTAAAAATATCCATCGTTCACCAAATTTATAAATTCATAACTATTTAAGATCATTGTTTGAATTTATACCAAGTTAAACCATTCAATATAAATGGCCTTAAATAATTGAATACAAATGATAAAATTATATGTAAGCCTCATTTATATGTCTAAGGCACATGTTATTTGAATGAAAATACAATTAACTAAATTGATATTGTATAATCTTGCAGGATCTTATTATTGTTAAATTTGGTTGGGCCTTGGGCAACTTTGATCACCAAATTTTAAGAACTTCTTTAATCCCCTTAAGAAATGTCATATTGTCAACCCCTTAAGAAAATTGAATTACGATTTAGGGTGACAGGATGGCTTAAGGGGATTTACGTCTAGTGAGGTCCTAGGAGAAAATGGCATGGCTCAAATGAATAAAATTTGGTGAAGTTGCCGAAGGCAACCAAATTTCATTAAGAGCCTTTAAAGAAAAAATGATGGCTTTAGGGTTTAGGGTTTAGACTTTAGAGTTTAGGGTTTAAGGTAATAGGATAGCTTAAGGGGATCTACATGCTGCAAGATCCTAGGAAACAATTGCATGGCATAAGGTAATGAAATTTGGTGGAGTTGCTTAAGACAACCAAATTTCATTAAGAGCCTAAGAAAAAATGATGGCTTTAGGGTTTACGGTTTAGACTTTAGAGTTTATTATTTAATTAGCTAAAATCCCCAAATCCTAACTTTTAATCAACCATTAAGGGGATAATCATGTCACATCCATAGCTTAAAATTAAAATAATTCCAAATCACCAATCCAAACTCAAACTAATGTAACTTACTTCCACTTCATCAAATCTAAAATGAAATTAATAATCTATCCTAGCCATCAAATCAATTAGACTAATCATAGCCATTCATTTCCAACTTAGACCTTCAATCCAAATTCAAATTAGCATTCAATTATTCCCATCTACCTAATCAAGTCAACACAAGCCCTCCATCAACCCAACCACCTACATTTAATTCTCTCTTCCCTCTCAAATTCAAATTCAAAAATTCTCTCATGATTCTAGTCCTCGATTCCAAAAAAACCTAGTCCTCCATTCCTTTCCCCTCAACTCTATAAAATAATGACATCCCCAAATGTTTCCATATGATAAAATTTGTATGTATATGTTATCACATTAGAGAACCAAAGAGCAACTTCAACACATACATTTAGAGCCATAAAAGAATGTTATGGAACATATTATGCTTCTCTAATCTTTCATTATTTTATTTACCTTTCATTAGAAGTAGAGTATTGAGTTTGCACTTGCATTCTTGGTCTAGAATTTCTCTTCTACACTAAGTACAAAAATATAATATTGGATAGCTTAGTATATATTTCTCTTCTAATATATATTCCCTAGTTCTCCTTATCCATATTTGAGTATCTTAGCATATGTGTAACATGACATGTTAATAATATATCTCATATAAATGTAGGGATGTGTCGCTAATGTCATCTTCAAACATATATAACCAATAGGAGATACTATAAGGTATCCAATATAACTATACAACCTATATAGGTATGACATATGGTGACCTTTGGCTTTTTTTGATATGTCAAGGGTAGTTTTGCAAATATTAGTTTCTAGTGCTTTTGTGAGTTTTCACCACTTGTAAGTTTATTAAGCTACACTTTTGGGTTTTCAACCTAATAGGGATAAACCTAGTAGATTTTTTAGCTTTCCAGCCTAATGGAGATAAATCAAACCACATTTTTTGGTTTTTAGTTGCACCTATCAAGTTATTTGTTAGCTATTAAATTTACAAACATTCTAGGATTATAAGTCTACTATAAAATTTGATGTAAAATAGATTACACATTGAGCCCTATAATTTAATTACAACAATGAATAAATATAGCAACATTTAGTAGACATAATGAAAATCAAGCCATGATAGTAATATAGAGATAATATACAATGTTTAATATAGATAAGTTAAAGAATCATTTTACAAATATATATCTATATATTCACATCATTTTTGTTTTTTCTTTAGATTTCAAATATATCCACCAATCCTCCTTATCTTACATTAACATAAACTCAAAAAACATAGTGGACATGTACACACATATAAAACTACATTAAAATAGTGTTAGATCTTACAATTTTTCAAGGCTTAAATTTCATCCTCTTAGACGATCACTCTTACTAAATCATTGGCATAAATTAGATGCACACAATGGCACATTAAAGGTTTATTCCTCATGTTGGATTCCCTATTTTATATAACTATATCTTTATTATCTAATTTAAATATATCTAAGCACAAATTTCTTTTATGTAACACATTGATAATTTCAACTCATTATAAAAACCAAATACAAATTTAAAGGGGGTACACTATATTTATAAATAAGAATTTAAATACCATCCCTATCTCCATGGTGTGTCACTTGTTCACTAAAAAGCCCTTACATAAATCATCTACTTAGGTCAATCTTATCTAGATTTTTCTTAAATATTAATATTCATAAAATATGGCACAAAGCATATTGATGCATTTCTATCCTTCCACATAAATCTATATAGTATCAAAATATAGGTAATTTTATGGTTAAATTGAATCTCTCTTAATTGTCAAATAATCCATTATGATTGAGGATGGGTGGATTATTATCTAGGATATATATGTATCTGGAAGTGTTTCCAATTGGAATTGCTATAATTATACTTTTATGGCATTCTAGATATTCAAAATAGTTTTCATAAATCTACCAAATAGACCCATTCTTGATATTGAACCTACATAATTTTAGGTATGTCCAATGAAAGATTACGGTCTAGGGTTCATAAATTTCAAATGCTTTAGTATTATGGGTTTAGATTTTACAGTTTAGGGTCTAGGGTTTAGCAAACTTAGGGTTTTAACAATTTTTTTGTTCCAATTCAATTTAGGGTTTCAGTTTTAAACAATTAGGGTTTTTAATGATTTTTTTTCGTTTCAATTCAAACTAGGGTTTTCAAATTCAATTTTTTTCGTTTGATTTGAATTTAGGGTTTCAAAAAGCTCGATTTGGATTTGTAAATGCGATGTTTTATTTCATTTCGATCTCTAGGGTTTTGAAATGCAAATTTTTTTGTTTTGTTTCAATTAAGGTTTTCAAAATCAATTTTTTTTGGGTTTAATTGATCAATTTAAGATTTAAAAGTTAAAATTTGTTTCTAACACACAATTCAATGTTTTTTTTCTCAATTTTATTAAAAAACGTTTAAATTTCATTGAAAGTTTTCATCTAATTTGCAACTATTGAATTCTAATATAACAATTAAAAAAAGCATTAAAACGTGACATAAATTGAAAAAAAAACATGTAAATTAACGTATTTCTTTTAAAATTTCAATTCAAACTAAAAAAAAGTGAAGAAGTGGCATACCTGTAGCTGATGTTGATGTCGCTGTCGCCAAGCAATTCGAGGTCCCGTTCACAGCAGTGAAAACTGCTGTTTTAAAAAAAAAAAATAACACTATAAAACAGGATCCCGATTTATATAACTCGGGATCCGGTTCTCTATAAATCGGGATCCCATTTTTTTCAAATCGGGATCCCGTTTATTAAAAATCGGGATCCCGTTCCGTCCTCGTTTGTTGGGAGTCCGACAGGAAACGGGATCCCGATTTTTAAAAAGCGGGATCTCGTTTAGTCACAGGCTCGGGATCCCGAATCATAACGGGATCCCGTTTGGTCTCAGGCTCGGGATCCCGAACCATAACGGGATCCCGATTTTTAAAAATCGGGATCCCGTTTATTAAATCGGGATCCCGTTTCTGCCATGCCGATTTCAATTTTTTGGCTAAGGCAAAAGACTTCCACGTTTCATGGACTCAACTTCTTGCACACACCCTTGACTGGTCCACTACTCTCAAGAATATTTAGCAAAGTTCCAAGATCACTATCATCAAATTATTGGATTAGTTCCCTTATTCTCCTTTCCATTAGATCTAATATCCCTTGGAATTTTGTTATTCCTTTCACCATTCTACATGTTGGGATTATTTTCTATGGCTTATTTGCATCATGATTGGATCCCTTTATCATGATAGCTAATGCATTGGGCCTTGGTACATACAATTACATCAATGGGATAGCCTATCTTTTGTCCTTTTTAAACATCCAAATCATAGTAATCATCAAAGAATAATTGGTGTGTAAACTATTCACCCTCTTAGTTTTTTTTTTCATTGAATGTTCTATCACATTGGTCATGATGTGTACATTGTTTTTATACTTATCATCCTCATAAATTTCAAACAATTCATCTTACATGTTTATTTGGTTAATTAAATTATTTCTTCTAACTCTTCCTTTTATGGACAAGCAATGGAAGTGCTTGGGATGAATGGAATGTCCTTATACACATCCTCATACACAACAATATCTATAGATTGAATTGGGGGAGGTGGTGTAAAAGAAGGGGGTGGAGTAACTATAGGTTGCACTGACTACATTTGAGGTTGCTAATTTTGCAACATCTCAACCTTTATTTCTAATTCTTCAAGCCTTTTATCTATTTATATTGTATTGAATCAACAAATCATTATATTTCTTAATCTCCTAATTATATTTATGTTGTAAGGATTCAACAGTTTCCTTTGTAAATTTGGCAACATTCATAGCCAATGTGGTTGCTTCAACAATTGAGATGCCATAAGCTCTTTTTATGATCAGGCCTCCTCTTAGATCACTAGATGGTTCTGCAACTATTGGTTTATTAGTGTTTGGTTCTAGTACCCAAATAGCTAGAGTGTCTAACTTTGGGCTAAAGGTTGATCCAGATAATGCACATAATGTCTCTTCATCAGTGAAAAAAGTGTGAGCATCATGTTTTCTTATAATGTCAAGGGCTATTCCACAAGCAATTTCCCACTCAAGTAATAAGAGGATACCACTCTCTTTGACAAGATTCCTTACTTCATCAAGAGACATTTCCTTTTGACGTGCCTTCATTTATGCAATCAACCTTGCTAATATCACATGTTTGGGCTCCTCGGATAATTTTTTTCATTTCTTCTTTCAGTTTCCTTTTATAATAATCACTTCATCTTCTCCAAAAAAACTCCTTGATACATCACTCTTGAAAAATGTTTCATCATACATGAAGTTTTTAAAAGCTTCATCTCTAACATCATCTACATTTTCCACTGCTATAAAGACTGCTTTGGTGACCCTATTATCAGGATCTAGTAAATCATTTTCCCACTATGGAGATGGCATGCTCTACTCAATATCATCTATGGAAAGGGTAGTCCACAAGTCTAGTTGTTTTAATATTCAATTTTAGAGAAGACTCCCTTGGTGGTGAATCAACATCAACAACATTTAGTGGTGGGAATAGGGGTGCTTGTGGCATAGGGGAAGATGGTCTTGACTCCTTAGATTGTTTAGGAGTGACCTTTATCTATTCTTTCAAAACTATCCCCTTAAGTAAATTCCATTGAAGACATATGAATTCTTAGGGGGTTGGTATGTTGGTATTTCCTCAACCATAGGGTCTTTACCCTTATTCTCCTCTTGTATTTGTTCTTTTAGTTGCCCCAAAACCCTATCAAATTTGTGTAGTATTACCTCAATTTTCAAAAGCAAATCATCTATGTCTGCATATCCCTTGAAAGAGGAATCCATTACCTACTTATCCTTTTCAATTTTTTTAAAGGAAATCTAGTGCACTCTCTTGTCCTCATTCTCCCTTAAATCAAATCTATTCATAGTGATATCCTCTACATAATCTAATTCATGCCGGTATTTTGATCTATTAGTCCTTATTCTTAGAGCAACAATAAATCCTTCAAGGTCAAAATTCCTGCACCTCCATGGTTTGATCTTTAGAGGAGTAATCATATCGATAATTTTATTTCATCCTTCTTTCCCCATAAGAAAATTTAAAAAAAATGAATAAAGGGAAGAAAGAACCCTTCTTCTAGTTTTCCAAATGAACTTCTTTAGCCCAACCCAACTGTCACATTACTTCAAGGAAACTAATTCTTAGGGGTACAAATCTAGGTAAAACATATGGGGCCACATTGGTCCCATACACTATCAAAATAATGTAACCATAATGCACAATCACAACACCCCAATTGTGATTTATTCCTAACTTTGGCCTTCTCTCCTTTGGTCTCAAAAAATCATCCAACTGTTGTGGAATCCTTGATAATCCTCTGTAATAGATTTTTACATTTACAAAAAAAAAGTTTGTGAAAGTCACAAAACTTGATTGAGAACATTTTTTGTCTAACAAATGTGTTGACATATGGACTAGGAGTACTTCACCAATTTTATCCTCCATTTCTATCTATAGTCTTGGATTCAAGCCCTTCCATCCATAAGCTAGAATGATATGACACAAAAGAGAGTAATGCCAAAATGTCACACCACTTTCTCTTCCCTTGATGGCCACCAATTCCTTGTTAATGACATGGGATAGGTATGTGGCAAATTCATACTCATTAACCATCATGTTTTTTATATTAGTTTCTATAAATGTTAGAGCTATAGGCATCTTTTGCAAAGGGTTAAAACTGAGAAAATGGTAGAGAGAGTAGCATGTCTTGATAAATTAACCTTCAAAACTATCAATTCAAAAAGGATCATGTTTGATAGAGGTGAGTCTGACCATTTCCCTTTTCTTACCCTTTACAAAGAATCTTGGTAACAACACTACCCTATAGGTTCTTTGATTTTACTCATATCCCTTCTTTAATGCTTCAAGGTCAATGAGCTTATTTGCATTAGGGTTTAGGTTGAAGACACCAATGATAGATTTTCTATCCAATTTAACCGTCTCTACACCCCAACATGGTAGCAATTGCTTTGATTAGTCCACATCTAGGTATACATTTGGGACTAGCAATTTCCCAAAGATAAGTTCTAGCCATTGTAGCTATAAATTAGAGCATTTCTCTTCTCATACCAATATTTGAATAACTCCCATCTAGAATGTTTCATCTCTGCATCTTTAATCTCGTAATGTTTATCAACAAAACCCTTGTTAGCTCTTGGGCCTTGCATTTTGATTCTACCAATGACCCTTCCATTTGTTGAGCCAGGTAATTATGCTAGAAGGTCATCATTCAGGGCTATTTTTGGGGTGGAACTAGAGGATTGTGCTTTGGGAGGTGACATTTTGGTGGTTTAGAAGAATAATAGGGCATTCATAGTAATTTCTAGGGTTTTAACACAATTATAGGTAGAACTAGGGAAACTATGAAAAAATTGAATACAAGCAACACAATTCAAGCATACAACAACCCTATAACACTCTGAGATTTAAATCTAGCAATTGCACAATATTTTGTATACAATTGAGCAAGGTAGAAGAAAATTACAACTTGCAAATGTTTGAATGATGAAACCCCTAGTTTGTGATGCAAAGAGCTTGATCTTTATAGAATTTGATCTCCAGATGCTTCAATGTGCTTTAGTAAATTAGAAATGTGCATTAAATATGAATTTTAAGGGAAAAAATCATTAAATTTAGGCTCAGTGGTGTCTTTTCCATCATTATTCTTCACTCACGTGAACTATAATGAATTCATCTTCCCATTTCCTTAATTTTAAATTTCAACCATTGATCTGGTGATGATTTGTAGACATGGATGGCACAAACAGAGTCAATTGAGTTTGAAAAACTTTACCATCTTTGAATAGAACCTCAAGCCAAAAAAATTTAGGCATATGGAAAAGACCATCAGATGTCTTCTTGAGCCCCACTACCATTGGAAATGTCAAAGTAGCTGACATGTCAAATCCCCATACCCCATGCTTATGCATAGGAAAACAGATCAAGGCCTCAAAATGCTAGGGAAGAACACTAGATCATTCCACATGTCCAATGTGTGCACTAGTTAACCTCCATATACATTGTCTATACTTAGGAATTTTTCATCATGCACGCTTAATCTTCTATATTTTTGGTTTTCAAGGTTAAAATATTTCTACCATACTTTTCTAGAATCCTGCCACATATCTTTAAGAGACACCCTTTTCATTTTTCCCACTAGCGCCTCCATAGTTAATAAAATTCTTTGATCTTCATTAATCATCCATCGAACGGCTGAGGTCTTATCACTTGGCATCTTCCCACACCACCACAATCAACCAAGGTCTTTAGAGATGAACCCCTTCAGAATGGTAGGGAACAACCAAGATGATGCCACATGGAAATATTTGAGCCTTTAGATCATGGACCTACCACTAGCATTATAAAAAACTTGTAGAGATTAGTGTACTGGTTAGACATGTGGTACCCTCCTGCACCATCACATGTATTTTTCAATGAATATTTTATTCAGTGCAAGCTAGTAGGAAGTTAGGAACAAGCAACAACGGAACACATGTCATGGTGGGACAAAGTAGTGCTTAAATTAAGCAATTTTAAAGAACATGCTTATAGTTATGACTTAAGACCGGGACATTCACTTGGTTGATAAATATTTAACACACAAACTTTAGTCACAAAACTAGAAAATAAAGTATTAGATTTTTGAGGAAATATTTCATGTCCTGTGGGTAAGATTTAACAAAATTTTAAAAGGGAATACAACCGGTGAGACTAGAACTTTGGGATCGGTAAAAATATGATTTTAATGGCACAATTTTTGACTTAAGGAAGCATAAACATCCTAGCACAGGTCAATGAGAAAATAGAAAAAGTAAGTAAGGCATCACATTATTAGGGATTAAAGAGGGTTTTAGCCCTATGGTGAACTACAAACATAGGAAATAATAAACCCTAGCTCACAAATGACCACTAAAATGCTCACCATTGAAATGAATTATCAGAACCACAATTTTTTTTTAAAGTCTAATAAAAAATTACATGCCAAAAGGGCATACTTGTTCAAAATGGAAGAAAAAATTTGTAGAAGAGGTCAGTTGGTTGACTATTAACTCTAGAGACATTCCTTTGAAGCCACATGTCAAAATTTAGGGGTCTTTACTATTCATAGAAATCACATGTTTTCCATTATTGTAGGTGGGATGAGAAAATGAATTCAAAATAACAATTTTTGGTTGATGTAGCTTTTTAAAAGAATAATAAATTAATAACTTTGAACAAATTCCATCTTCACTTAAAGATATTATTTTATTTATTTTTAATGATATACCAAGACATTCAAATGAAGAGGACCTTTCCTCAAAGTTATACCTTTGATCAAAGGTGTCTATGTTGGAATCTTCCAACAAGGACCTTCATTTGAGGTAATATGTTCGAACAAAGATAATTGAAATCAAATCTACCCCACTGCTACTTTGATTACAATGTTTGGCACCAATTATTTTGGGATGACCCTTATAGATTTGGATTACTCTTCTTGGACAATTTTTCATAAGAGGAAGAAAGCCATTCCTATGTGGGACTCTCTTCTGCATGCCAAGCCTTTGGATGAAAATTCACATAGGGTCAGATCAAGCATTGTTTAGTTGGATTTCTCATATTCTTTCTGGGAAACTTGTTTGTTATGCCTTGGGTTTATTTTGTTATTCTTTTAGGTTTAAATTATGTTTTTTGTACAACTATTGAGTAGTTCTTTTCAAATACAATGGTTAATTATAATAATATTTACTACTATTACTAAATTTGGGCCATTTAAGTTGTATATAAGTTGTTTTTCTAACAATAATGCTAACAACTTATTATATGTTTATCCAAGTACTAAGTTTTTCAATAAAAAAATTATCAATTCTTTAAATTTTTATTTTATAGGCACTTGCCACTAAATATAATGATATGACGATTTCTATAATGAACCATATCTCCAAATTTTTATTACATTTTAAAATAAAAATAGAAAACTATATATAGTAACTAAAATACCTCAAATAGCTCTTAAAATGGGTAAAAACAACTTTAGAATGGGATGGTGTAGAGACACTCCAAGATCAATGAATGAATCTACACATTACATTGTAGATTACTTGAGCTCCTTTAGTGAATGTCTAGTTGTACATGTTGATAGTTTATCTATTTAAAAGCCTTCTAAAAAATGTCATTACATAATACTACGTCATTTGTAAAACCTTGATAATTTATTTAGAAACATGTAAGAGCTTGATAATTTACCAAGAAACATGTAAATTAATACTAATAAACAACAATTGCAACATGCCTAATAAATTTATCTATTTAAAATTATTGTAAAGAAGGTTATTGTATAATACTACGACACTTATAAAAGCTTGACAATTTATTGAGGAATGTGTATATTAATACTAATAAAGAAAAATTATAACACATCTAATAAATTTTTCCATTTAAAAGCCTTCTCAAAATCTTATTTCATAATATTATGACAATTGTTAAAGTTTGGTAATTTATTATGAAAGGTGTATATTAATAATAGTAAACAATTAGAACACTTCTAATAAATTTGTCCATTTAAAAGCCTTCTCAAAATCTTATTGCATAATATTATGACAATTGTAAAATTTTGGCAATTTATTATGTAACATGAATATTAATAATAGTAAACAATTGCAATACATCTAATAAATTTTTCTATTTAAAAGCCTTCTCAAAATCTTATTGCATAATATTATGACAAATTGTAAAAGTTTGGTAATTTACTATGAAAGGTGAATATTAATAATAGTAAACAATTACAACATATCTAATAAATTTTTCCATTTAAAAGCCTTCTCAAAATCTTATTGCATAATATTATGACAATTGTAAAAGTTTGGTAATTTATTATGAAAGGTGAATATTAATAATAGTAAACAATTACAATACATCTAATAAATTTGTTCATTAAAAGCCTTCTCAAAATCTTATTGCATAATATTATGAAAATTGTAGAAGTTTGGTATTTTATTATGAAATGAGAATAGTAAAAATAGTAAACAATTACAACACGTTTAATAAATTTGTCCATTTCAAAGCCTTCCCAAAGTCTTATTGCATAATATTATGACAATTGTAAAAGTTTGATAATTTATTATAAAACATGAATATTAATAATAAGAAACAATAATTACAACACGTCTAATAAATTTATCCATTTAAAAGTCTTATAAGAAATGTCAACGCATAAATTTATCTACTGAAAAGTCTAAAAAACATCATTACATACTAATATAACAATTGTAAAAAATTAATAATTTATTGAACAACGTGTATACTAATACTAGTAAACAACAATTACAACACCTCTAACAAATTGCAACGACATCAGAAAAAAAAACATCAGCAATGGTTATCACTTATCTCTAATAGGAAAATAGCGAAGTGTTCAGTATTCAACAACAGTTCCGTTATATACGGGTCAAATGTTTGAATTTTAAGTTAATTTTTGAAAGACGGAGTTTAATGTTGATTTTTAACTAGCACATTATTTACGGGTCAAATCTGCAGCCGCCTTGCGTCATCCTCATTCCAGAAGGCGTCTCGGTCATTCGTACATCTCATCTATAAATAACTCCATCTCATGCAAACATTTCAAATCAACACTTTATCTTAGAAGAGGGATTAGATTGGCTAATCAGTATGGAAATAGTATTCTTTATAATTTCATGCCTGTTGATGTTTACAAATCATCATTATCAATACTGTTCAGAAGCAGCGACATCTAATCTAGGTCAGTATAAATTATCAATCTTTTCACATACAGTTGTTTTTAGCCTACGGAGAGTCCGTATTGATATGTAATGGTCTTTTTCTTGATGTTTGCAGAATACCCATATCCGTTTATGACAGTGGATGCTGCAAAGGAAGCTGCAAGGTCATATGATTACATTGTGGTCGGAGGAGGTACAGCGGGGTGTCCCCTGGCAGCAACTCTCTCACAGCGCTACTCTGTTTTGGTATTGGAGAGGGGAGACACCCCCTACGGAAATCCCGCTGTTGAGGATTTCAAAGGTCAATACTTGCTTTTCGGGAGTTCCGCAGATTATCCGTATGTAGCGCAAGGGTTTGTCTCAGAAGATGGAGTGCAGTTGGCAAGGGGGAGAGTTCTAGGAGGCTCAACAGCTATCAACGGTGGATTATACAGCAGGGCGAGCTCTGAATATATTCGGAAAATGAACTGGGATGAGAACCTTGTAAAGGAGTCGTATGAATGGGTAGAAAAGTTGAATGCCTTCAAACAATACAAGCTTTATCCTTGGAGTTCTGCTTTGAAGGATGGGCTTCTTGAAGCAGGAGTCGTTCCTTTCAATGGATATACTTTGGAACATGTGGAGGGCACCAAGATCAGTGCTTCAATTTTTGACAAGAATGGAAAGAGACATACAGCTGCAGACCTCCTCCAGTATGCAAATCCAGAAAATATTGTTGTTCTTCTCAATGTTACTGCCAGCAGAATCCTGTTCAATTCGGAATCAGGTACGTTTACATATTTAATTTTCATAATTTCCCATATTTATGCGACAAAACTTGACTTTCGCTTGTATAATTGATAGTTCACTACGGTCTATCAACTTCTTAGTTTAGACGGAGAACTCTACTTCATTTAAATACCAAATAATTTATTAATTGAATAATTGATTATTTTCTAATAATTTTTTTATTGACTAAAAGATATAAGTAGTGTTTAATATTTGGTGATATTTAAATTGAATAATGGTTACATTCATATTTCTTGAATAGCATCTCTTAATATTTAGATAATATTGATTTTATTCTTTTATAAATATTGAAAAACAAGAAGTCAAAATGATTAGACATTATAGACTATCTTTATAGTGAAATATTTCATGTTCATATGTCTACCAATGTGTATATGTGTAATATTATTTGAATCTATATTGCAGGGAAGCTTAAGGCTAGAGGAGTTGAGTTTACAAGCAATAATACTGGCCTATCTTATAAAGCATCACTAAACATATTGTCAAACAAGAGTGAGGTGATTTTGTCAGCAGGAAGCATAGGTAGCCCTCAACTTCTCCTCTTAAGTGGAATTGGTCCAAGAAAAGAGCTTAAAAAATTGAATATTACTGTTCTCTTAGATTTACCTTTAGTAGGGGAAAAAGTTCAAGATAATCTAAAAAAATGAATATTACTGTTCTCTTAGATTTACCTTTAGTAGGGGAAAAAGTTCAAGATAATCCAAGTACAGGCTTCACTGTAGAATCCCCAAAACCACTTGAATATTCTTATAGTCAAGTACTGGGTATTCTAGACAATTCACAACTCTATATCCAGGGTAGTAGCTACCAACAAAGTAACGCCACCAATATAGAATATTTAGGTCTTGTTCGAAGTAAGGTGGCATTTCCCTTGTCAAGAGGCAAGCTTTGGCTTAAAAGCATAAACCCTCAAGACACTCCCTATGTTCGTTACAATTACTTTTCAAACCCTTCTAATTTACAAAAATGTATGCTTCTTGTGAAAGTATTGGTTAATCTAAGTATGACATCTTCTATTCAAAATTTTGCATTAACTAATAATGGAAATTCTAAAACCCTTCAATTCCTTGGAACGCCATTACCGAAGAATCTATCAAATGATGCCTTGGCCAATTTTTGCCATGATACGCTATCGACAATTAACCATTACCATGGAGGTTCTCAAGTTGGTTTGGTGCTTGACAAAAGGCATCAAGTTAATGGTGTTAATAATCTAAGGGTTGTGGATGGTTCAATATATAAGGATTCCCCTAGTACTAATCCACAAGCTACTACCATGATGCTTGGAAGGTATTTGTTTTTATTAATAACTATTTTTTTAATTGTTTTTTCAAGTCTTTCAAGTTATAAAACTAACAAAATATTTTAATTATTCAACATATGTAGGTATATGGGAATTCATATCCTTCAAGAGCGTATAAAGCATTGAAAGTACTCCAAGATCATGTTGAAATCCTTTGTACACATACTATTTTTCTTTTTCAAGATTATATAGCTAAATAATATCATTTATGATAATGTAATGGGAAACATATATAATTGTCATTTCCATCTTATCTCTTCCTTCAGATGGATATAAATATGTTTCAAAATAATCTATTGTAATGAAATTTATGAGAACAATAAAGTTTAACTTTTGATTAAGTTTCATATAAAATAACATTTTTTTTCTATGGTTTTATAGCTAAACAACCTCATAATTTTGTTGATGGTTTAAATGGGGAAGTTTTTTTTTTTTAATTATTTATTTATTGAGCTACATAGTACTCAATTTCCTCATTTTATTGGTTTATTTATCTTTTAGGGTGAGATATTTATTTGATAAATAAAAAAATATTAAGTATATTAAATAAATTGATAATGATCAAACTCTTCAAATATCACCTCTAGGTCAATATATATTTGGCTAATTTAACTAAAATATAATTTTATAATATTATAATTGTGACATTTGCATACTCATACCATTTCTAAATTATTTTTGTGCCTATTTTTAGCTAATATTTTAAGACACATACATAATAATAGAGAACATGGTATGGTGTGAATTTGGGGTAATTCTACTAGTCTCATTATTTGTTTATAAATTAAAGTATATTTTTCACATATAGTCCTAAACATTCTATTTACACACATATACCTATAATTTCATCTTAGCCACCTAATTATTACACATATCTATGCATCTATCTCCATTTATTTATTTTCAAATAAATTTAACCATCATTCCATAAAATAACAAGTCCATAACTACAAACCCTTTCATTCCAATTTAAAATTTAAATTCCAAGTTTTTTAAAAAAATGCCTCCTTTATCCTTCTACCTCAAGAAGACTAAACATAATTATGGAATAATTTTATGCTATGTGCTAGTATCTAAGGACATACAATCCATTCATTCTAATTGCCTCTTATCATCATGTACAATCAAGTATTCAATCATTATAAGGAGAAATCAATATTGACACATTTTATTTTTCTTAGTAAAGGGATTAAATAATATTCATCTTTAGACACTCGGTCAATATTTTTGTTATTATTCAATTTCAAGGGGTTGATCAAGGAAAAATTACCTTACAACTTAGTCATATGAAAACCTACAAAATTTATTTATTAATGATACCAAATGGAACCTTCGTAATAAGTATAGAAAAATATTGTATTTTAGCTTAAGTTTTAGGATAAATCATATCAATTTCAACATAAAAATTAGAGGATGTGTCTAAAAATATGGAGATTCTAGAATATCATTCAATTAAAATTATTATTTACCTATTGATCTAAGTAATATTCTCCATCATTATGAGGATGATTTATGAAAAGAATTATTTCCATACACTTAAGATGTTTTTCTATTGAGTGCTTATTTTCACCTCCTCAATGGTGTATTCACTCTTTTAATTATCCTATTCAAGTATTCCTAAATCTATTCAAATTTAGAAAGTTCCTTATAGTAATTACTTCTAATTTATGTTTATGTTCCCAAGGATATAATGAAAATATTAGTGATTATCTTTTTCAATTCAATCATTTTTCTTTAATTTTATTGCTAATTTACATGATACTAATGTTAAGAATATCTCTATTAAGGGATTAATTAAAAAAATTCAAGACAACATTTTTTTGCTTATTTTAGTGTAGGGTGAAAATAGAGAATCTTAGTTCATTGGATGGATCAAATGACATACCTACATCAATTATAGAAGATTTTGTGAAGAAAATTTTCTATTGAATGGAGGTAAATATCCTATTTATTTATATCAATATGTATTTACATAGTTGAGTATCTCAAAGGCTAGTTGTAGTTGTTTTACACAAAGGGATAGAATTGAAAAAAGAGTAAAATATTTCCTCTTATTATTTTTTTCCCAATAAGTTATTTTTTCCAATTAAGTTCACTTACGTCACAAATAATTTTATACCCTTAATTGTCTTTATATATTTGTGTTTATGCATGTGCATACATAGATAGATATATAGATAAAATAAATAAATAAATGTTGACACACAAAGATAGACACACACACACACACACACACACACACACACACACACACACACACACATATTTGTGTGTATGTATGTGCATACATAGATAGATATATAGATAAAAATAAATAAATAAATGTTCACACACACACACACACACACACACACACACACACACACACACACACACACACAAACACACACACACACACACACACACACACACACACACACACACACACACACACACACACACACACACACACACACACACACACACACACACACACACACACACACACACACACACACACACACACACACTCACACACTCATGTGCTAAAATTGAATGCTAATATAACCCTTAATATAACCATAATTCTAATTAAATTAAAATAAAATAAAAGAGGTGAAGTGATAAACGATAAAGAATAAATGTATTCTAAGTCAAGATGAAAAATTTGAATAAATATAATTTAGATTTTTTTTTTTAAACTATTCTTCACATAGATAGGAGCATAGGATGGTGTTACTACCCAAGTGCTAATAAAATATTTATATATATATATATATATATATATATATATATATAATCACTAAATTACATGAATAGACTGAACACACAAATACTCATATCCATAATGAAATAAATATTTCATAAAGTATTTACTTCAAATTCTCAACTAATCACATAATAACAAAACAATTCTATGAGAACATTATTTAATTTTTTACATATTTTCCGTTCCCCTTATGTTTCACTTAAGGGGAGCATTGGTGTGATTAGGATTACTTCCTTAACTAATTATATTATTGGATCATTTTTACACATTGTCACTTTACTTTACTTCGAGAAATTTTAGGGTATTATTACTTTATGTCTCATGTCAGAAGGTTAAAAAATACATAAATTATGGTTTCATGTATTTCACCTTGGTCTATATAGCCAATGTTTCTCACCTTTCATAAATATCATATTCTAATTGCATTGTTTTATAACAATACAATTTATTCTCATGATATTAAATTTTTGTGTTATTTGTGGTTTGTAACATTAGGCATATAGATCTTAGATGGCCATATTTGTTAGAGTAATCATGCATTAGCTCATAATTAATTAATCTTTAGTTAATTATTAGTCCAATTTATTCTCACACACTTAACATAAACTTAGGAGTTATTTTATGCTTTTAGGGTTTTTCTCCTATCTAGCACTCAATCCTCATTGTAATTATCACTTGCGCTTTCATATATTTTTGATAGTCTCTTTATTCTATAGTTTTTTCTTATTGAGGAATATAGCAATTCTTTATTTGTAAATATCTTGTGTGGAATGTGTATTTGTTTATTGTTTGATCTTGTGACTCACAATTTTGTAGTTTTTCACAATTTTAACAATATTTGTATCAAACTATTAAAAATATGAAAGAAATTTGAGTTCGTTTATTATTTTGGGATATCATACAATGGAAATATTGTATTTTATTTAAATATTAAGTAGGATCTTCTCTTAAATCTATAAAATTAGAAGGGTAGGATACAAATACTAAATTTTGTTGATTCCTATTATGGCTTTGAAATGTAGGGGCATAGTATAGATTTGTGGATCAAATTTGAGCTCACCATTATACTGAGAGTGTTCAAGAAATTCATAGTTATCTTTTCTTACATCCCAATTAGATAATAGTGGTCAAATGTATAAGGGTTTAAACATGGATAGTGGTGTCCACATTTGGAGGGTAGCCATATTTTTGGAAATTTTTGGGTCAAATCAAATCTAGCATTACATTCAAAATTCCAAAAAAATTATAGATAAACTACTCAATCATAATATTTTGAGAACTTTTCTCCTATCCCTAACCTTTTCCACCCTTGTGTGGTCATACTTGAATATTCCACTAAGTATGTAAAGAAAATTAGCTACTCTCCTTTATTATTCCAATTCAATAAATTGATAAACATATAATATTACTTAGTAAAATAGGTGTTATATATATGTAGGAACATATTTATTTCTTACAATTAGTTTTTAATAAATGGTGATAACCTATAATAGGTATGTGGACCTTTGACTATTGATTAACCTTTATATATGGCATGCCCGTTGTTAATAGGACTTGGACCTTTTTAGAGATTGCATGTACTTTCATGTGGATGAGGATCCCTTACTTGCCCTATATGACCTTAACACCATTGTCACAATATCCTCCATTTCATTTCAAGTATGTGACAAACTATCCCCAAATTTAGTAGAAAATTTTGTGAGTTAAATATTTTAGTTGTGTTCTAGCTCATCAACAAAATTTGGTGAATCTCTCCAAAAACTACAATGTTGTATATTTAGCAAGTGATGCTATATAGTTGGAATTTCACATAATTTATGATAATTATATTAAAATTGGTTGTGATATTATGTTGATATAAGTAGACTAGTTTTACAAATTTCCTCTTCAACATTTCAATTTCTAAATTTGTAGCTTAATTTTGAAGGCTTATACCTTGGAATTATAATCTGTTTCTCTAATATTTTTTACATTTAAGATATTTTTTGATAGTCTACATGGTCAATTGGATGGTTTAGTATAATAAATTTATAAAATTTATAATATAGCATAGGTGTTGCTATAAAATTCTCAATTCAATTTTTTTTAAGGCTTTGTTCATATTCATATTGGCTCCTTTTTAGACTCATTTTTTTGAAAGTGTATTATTTTTTATTTAATTTCTATCAATGTTATTGATTTGTACCCAATGTGATAAAATAATATACTTCTATTATTATAGTTTTATTTTAAAAATTATTAAGAATTGAAATCAAATACCATTTTATATTTTTGAGCAAGTGGAAATTGTAATTTAATTGATTATGGAACACTATATATTTTATTTGGTATTTTTAATTGATTAATTTGAGGGGTTATCCTAGAGTTATATATTTCTCATTTATTTTATTATTCATTTATTTGATTACTTTAAGGAGAATAACATGGGTCTACCAAATCATCATTCAACTATTCTATTGAAAAGAGGCAATTGTAAGAATTGGGGAAAATGTAGGATGAATATTTTATGGATTAAAATATTTCCCTATTTTTAGAAATTACTCCTAAAACATATTTAAATTTAAAAAATCATCTATGATATTATACATCTAGCCATGACACAAGCACAATATTTTTCATCTACAAAATTTAATACTCCTTGGTCTTTTTGAAATAAAATTTGGGAGACGTATGGGTATAAATATGATCGTTCATTTACACATGATCATGTGTTGCGCAATTTTATTCCCTTGTATGACCTTGATAATTTTTCCTATACTAAATGTTCATTCAAGTTACTATCCTTGAGGAAAAGTACAAAAACTTGTGAGGACATAAAAAATTCTCTTGTGTGCTATTATTTTTCTTGTGCACTTTTGTTCAAAATGACTACTTCTATAAAAAAATTGTACTATTATTTTTCTTCTACACTTTTGTATATTTTAGCCACTATTGTAAAATTTGTGCGTTATCATTCATAATAGAGTTGCTATTGCATAATCTTGCCACTATCATCCAAAAAAGGCTCGCTATTGTCAAATTTGCATGGTTTGGCTAGTTTTTCTATAGTTTTAGGTTCATGATTTGATTTTCTAGAAAATTATTGATGTCATAGGTTGAATGTTTATAGGTATTTCTTAAACTTATTTATTCTATGGAGCGACAACAACGACAACCGTTCAACTTGATTACTGGTTTCTTTGAGGTCAAGAGAGACTTTATGGATGTTGTGGGTCTATTGCACATATGTTATATGCCTAAGATTTGATGTTATAGGGTGATGATGACCACCCTTTTAGAGAGATGATATTCTCATATATCATTCTTCTATCTGCCGACCAACAAGGCGATGATCACATTGGAGGATGTTTGGAGGATTTTATGGATCCCCATTGTTGACAAGCTTGTTATATATGATGTTAGAAAGGGTACCTATGCCATGCAATGAGTACTTAGAATTCTGTGACTACAAGTTTTGGACTCAGTCTTAGACTTGTCTCTATTCATAAATGACACTAATCTCATATCAATGTTCTTATTAGGCTTGATCATGGGGCTTATGGTTCCCAATCACAAAGGTAGATATTTTCTTGTAGGCTAGGGAATTTGTATAAAGAATATGATGGAGCATGGGACCCAATATCCTTAGGGTCCATATCTTTTGGCACACTTGTATAGAAAGATGCACAAGGTTGTTTATTGTGGAGGTAGTGCTATCTCCACTAGTATGACATTGTTGCACAGATGTGACTAGGAGAGAATTCCAATGACCGTACTAGATTCCATTATTAAGTGGGATATTGAGGATTCATATTCATATAGATATTTAGATTTTGTGCATTATACTTGTCCCGACAGGTTACACTACTGGCAAGGAATTTTTGATGACATGGTTGAGTTTGTTTGGAGGCCTTGGCTAGGTTGTGAGGCCTAGCATGATGATATGGAGAAGCTACCTTATTTCTAATAGACATGATGGATAATAGGCCATGTAGATACCCTTTTGTAGTATTATTTTCCTAATTGGGTTGTCTATTAGTTTGGAGAGTGCCAGAAATAGGTTGGAGATTACTATCATGCACGGTTTGGGAAGAAAGTCTAAGAGGTTAGAATGTGGATGCCGACAACCTCATCCACTAATGTGGTTGCAATTTTTTTGACTTTCCCCATTCAGATGGGGATGGCGAGTTGGTTTAGCAGATCCTCACACTACTCAAGACTATGGTCAATGGTGGGCTCACCATTTACCATTGAATTTTATAGATTCTCTTGGCCTTGGGCTAATCGTGGGATAGGTCTAGAGGGTGGCCAACATTGCAGGGAGGAGAGGGGACTATTAGAGGATATGTATCATTGTTGAGAAGCTAGATAGAGCACAAGGTGATCACGATGCATGGAATGATGGTTGTGATGGATAACAACATGATTAGATGCAACAAGACTAGTAAGCACCATAGGTCCTTCTGTCCCCCATAGGTGGATGCATTAGTAGTAGAGAAAATAGCTCAGTTGACTACATACAAGGATGCTCATATTACAGAGTGAGATGTGGAGATCATGCGAAGGCATGTTGCTGAGGGTCAAGTTGTAGTTCTCACTATAGAGTAGGATGGTTTTTGGGAGGAGAGAGATGCCTTGAGGTAGGAGCTAATTACAGAGAGGTAGTAGAGATTAGTTATAGATATTTCACTAGCCTCCTTTGTACCCATTGCTTAGTATCAAGCTAAGTAGGATCAACTTTTGCAATGGTTCCCATATTATTAGACACAATATAAGGTCTTTGTTTTGAGGGCTTAAAGATGCCTACATTTTAGAGAGCCTATTGCACAAATAGGTGTAGATTCTAATGGTTATTCAGTGAGAGAACCTCAAATTTTCAATTATCCCACAACCATCTCCTCATTAGAGCCAACAACAATAGAGATCCCCACCCATAGATGATGAACATGGCCAATTTTTCTTGATCTTATATATATTGATGGTTATTATACTAGAGACTTGTGTACATACATGATATTTTGTATAAACATGCATTGGCCCAACTAAGGCCACATATATATGTATCATTTTGTATATTTATATATCACAAATGTTACTTGATGATGTATATGAAATTCTCATTTTTGATGATATATTATATATACCATGCCTTTATATGGTTTATTATGTGTTATGAGAATATTATAGATAATGATTTATAAATTCTCATGTTTTTGTACTTTTTTTGATGCATTTATATGATATGGAGAGATGTATGATTTGTATGTCTATGTGATCGATGATGATATATGATGTATGCATGGATGACTATATGATGTATGCTATAGATGATTTTTTTTATTTTATCATTGTCATGGTATGCACTAATCAAATGGTGGATGTAGGATGCATATGCTACTAATGATATTGTGGTGCAAGATGGAGTTTTTAGTTTAGAAGAAGTGTTTGTCTGATATAGAGATGGATAAAAAATTGATGAGTTTTCTTTTGATTTCATAGAGACTTCACACGTTTAGCAATCCTTATTGATGTAGCAAATATAAATGATGTGCTAGGGTATTAATGACCAAGGTGTCTTTATATCTATTGTGTGGAATTTTATTCTGTAAACAAAGAATGTTCTTGCTCATACAAGACATATGGTTCAACCCTATTATAGTGTATGGGTGAGAAGTTTCAAAACATTTTGGAACAATTACATAGAGAGATATGGAGTACCCACCATGCAACTACTACATGAATTTCCTCAAAATGACTTCCACACATAGAACAAACATGTAAAAAATAGAACAAATAGAAATTGAAAATCAATATTTTCATTCCTTCTTCTCTAAATACTTAATGGACATTAATGGGAGATCTTGAGAATGTGATATTGAGATAAATAAAAAAGATAAGATCATAAAAAGATAAAAAAAAATTGCACTATCACTTACCATAGCTTTTTGATGTTTTAGGATGTTATCCATTAGTGATGTCTATTGTAGGAATGTTTTATCTATTAAGACATACATTAGGATGTTGATGATGAATTATCGATAGGTAAGTAGTTAATACTTAGGCATTGTTCTAGTCTAATAGTGATCCAATTTTTTCAATTTTTCCTTTGGAAGTTTTTATTTTGTTGTTTTTTTTTATTGCTTTATCAAAGGTTGAAGGTGATGGTTGTTTATTATGAATGATAGTTTTATTATGGATAGGTGACAATGGAGATAGGACTACTAAAAATTTCAAAATTATTTGATGTTGTTTTTGTTGTTTTCAAGAAATTTAGAAACAAATATGGGTACCTAAAGGGACTGGCCTAGTTCCTCATGGATTGATCAAATATTAGCCTTGCCTATGTGATGAACTTAGAGACATCATAGTTCAGTTGTATTAAATGACTTTTTTTTGGAGTTTTTTTACTTTTTATGAATGTTTTGTATTTTGAGAATTTATTTGGATGTTTTTGTTTGTTTATTTTAGGGGACTATCCTAGGGCCTCATGGACTCATCATTGATGGCCTTTCCTATGTTATACAGATAGAGGCTCATAGTTTGCTTGTTTGATAAGAGTATGTTTTTGATTTTTTTTTTTAAATTTTTCAAATGTTGTTTGGATTTTTTATTAAGTTTAAAGATCATGATGTACACCTAAGGAGAGTTACTATGGGCCTCAGGGCTTATTAAATATTATCCATGCCTATTTTATACATGTAGAGATCATGTAGTTTGACTAGTGTTGACTCGACATAAAATGTTTCTGGGATTTTGACATTTTGAACTTCCTTTTGGATTTTGTTTGTTTTATGGATGCTTTTTTTATTGATAGTTTTTGATAGTGATGGAATGTACAAGGATCCAATATGCTACCAATTTGATGAAGTTTCCCCCAATTTGGGAAAAGATTAGTTTTATTAGGGTAGATGAATGGAGATGGTGTAACAGGGTTAATTACTTGATCCGTTACTGAGCCATTGTTGGATACACATTTTATTATGGGATGGATGGAATGAATGCTATAGATAGTACTAATAGATAGAGATGTAGGTCTTATTCAAACATAGTGCATGTCTACCAACTTTTTACTATGGTACTTGTCCTAGAACTACCACAAAGTGGTTTTCACTTAAAGGATGTTTTATTTATCTTTACTGTTTGTTTTTATTTTTGATTTTTTTTTCTTTTTATTAACTTTTTTTCTTGGGGTATTCTAATGTCTCAAGTATACAAATTTTTGATATGGTTTCTATTCAGAGGTTTGGCTAAAGGATCTCCTTCAAGAGTAGCCAATTGATATGATCTCGGGCCTTAGCTTGTTGTTATGATGAAAGGTACTAGCAAGTTTGGTTCCAACTTCCCCTTCCCATCTTGATTTAGCTAGATATTCTAATTCTATTTCTACACTAGGTCACCAACTTGAAAGTTTCTATTTTTAATGTTCTTGTTATAGCTTCACTTGAGTTGATTTTGATAAACCTAGAGATGGTTTAATTCTTTCAAATATCTTTCATCTAGAATCTCTAGCTCACTAAGTTGGACACCTGATATTCTTCATTGTTGACCATGCCTTTCAATGACACTCATAGTGATGGGATTTTGACTTTGATAGGTAGGATCACTTCAAATACATAGACCAAGGAAAAAGGTGTGGCACCTATAGGGGTACAAATTCTAGTTTGGTAGCTCATAAGGCTAGGTTTAGCTACAAATTCCAATCACATATAGTGTCATTAATATTATTTTTCAATATTTTTAGAATGGTTTAAGTAGATGCTTTAGCTTGATTGTTTCCTTGGGGGTAGTATGTAGTCGAGAATTGGTGTTGGATAGAAAGCTTTGAGAAAACCTCATGGAAAGATTGGTTCTTGAATGGGGTTTCATTGTTCATTATGATAGTTTGAATAGTTCCATACCAACAAATCAAATAATTCAAAATTAAATTAGATATTTTCTTTCCTATGATGTAAGTTAATGGAATGACTTCTATCCACTTTGTGAAGTAATCAGGTGTAGTGATAATGAAATTATACCCATTGGATGAAGTAGGAGATATCTTTCCTATCAATTATAATCCACATTGCAATAAAGACCATGGTGAATTTATAGGTTGTAGCTCTTGTGCCTGTTCATGAATAAGATCACTATGATGTTGGCATTGGTGATATTTCCTTGAGTAATGAATCGATTATTGCACCATTGAGGGCCAATAATACCTTATTCTCAATTTTATTTTTACTAGATTAGGTCCACTAGAGTGAGACCTACAAATACCTTTATGCACTTTTTTTCAAGCATTTTGTGCTTTGTCCATGTTGAGACATCAAAGTAATGCACCACAGACTCTTTCTGTATAGATTATCTCCTAAGATGGTTAATCAAGATGTTTTGTGGACAAAGGTTTTCTTTTGGTTTGTTGTTGAGTCAAGGGATATAATACCATGCTAGATATAAGCAAAATTTTCCTTGTACCAAGGTGAT
This sequence comes from Sequoia sempervirens, assembly GCA_007258455.2. Lineage (NCBI taxonomy): Eukaryota > Viridiplantae > Streptophyta > Pinopsida > Cupressales > Cupressaceae > Sequoia > Sequoia sempervirens. The sequence continues at coordinate 31,571,221 of VDFB02274714.1, read as the reverse complement.
TTATAACCAATAACATCAAAAACAAGTTCTAATTTTGGGATATCAAATGTTGACCATATATGTAGTTGCTCCATGAGGAATTCATATATGGGAATTTTTTGAGGAATGTTGAGGAGTGATCCTATTATTTCCATAGCATTAGCTACTCTATTTTGTATTCTGGGAACTTTTTTAAATGTGATGATGACAAAGTACTACTTGAAACTATCCACCATTCTTTTGTATGAAATTAGCTTGTCATCCTTCATTATATATTCATCATTTACCTATCTTATTACCAATTGGGAGTCTCCATAGACCTGTATTTCTTTTATCTTCTATTCTACAACCATTTTTAGTCCTATGATGAGAGCTTCATATTCAAAAATATCATTATTAAATGGAAAAGTGATCCTATAAGCTTTAGGTATACTATTTTCCTATGGTGAGAGAAATAGGATACCAACCACTAAGCCATGTTGAGTGTGGGACCCATCAAAGTACAAGGTCCAATGGCTTGATTGATCATTTAGAAGTATGCTTTAATAGAAATTATGATACTAGAGGCTAATGATCTTCCTTTGGTGTATCTACTAGTTGATCTACTATTACTTGTCCCTTTATGGGTTTTCTATCAATGTACTCTATATAAAATTCACTAATTACCATTACCCAGTTAGCGATCCTCCTTGTTAGATGTTCCTTTTCCAATAGATACTTTAAGGGATCCACTTTAGATATCAATCTTATTTGTCTATTTGATAAGTATTGTCTTAGCTTCTACACTAAAAAGATGATAGATAGACACAATATTTCTATGGATGAATAGTTTAATTCATAACCCAATAGTCTTTGGCTGATATATTATATCACTCTTTCCTTGTTTTGATCATCTAGTTGCACTAATAGAGCTCCTAATGTTGTCGGTGTTGTAGATACATGCAAAATCATTTCCTTTTCTTCAATTGGAGGCATTAGTATTTGAGGCCCAGTGAGCAAATAATCTTTGGCTAGTTGCAAATCTTGATCACATATACCATCCAATTTGAATGTTATGTCTTTATGTAACAAATGGGTGAATGGGTGGAACTTGTCTACTAATTGTGCAATGAATCTCCTAATGGACTATAGTTTTCCTTGTAGACTTCATAACTACTTCAATATTTTTTAGGAGTCATTTGTAATATATATTTTACCTTGGTGGGATCTACCTATATGCCACTTCTTGAAAATATGTATATGGAACACTTGAAATACTGAGAGGGGGGAGGGTGAATCAATATTACATTAAACCATTTATATAATATCCATTAAAATAATCATACAATTCTAACTATAATGAGTGAAAGCATGGAAACAAAAAAGATCACAACACACATAAACACCAAGATATTTACATGGAAAACCCAAAATGGGAAAACCACAGTGAGGCTTGGCTCACAATATAATATATCTGGATATAGAATATTGCAATGGCCCACTGCCAAGACTCAGTGTCCTTGAAGGCTCATAGCCCAAAGTGATTTACAAAATAGAGTATGGCTCACTACAAAGAGGTGAAATAAGATAGAATGTACCTTCCTTGTGCTAGAGTTCAGTTCCAATGAAGCACAAAATACAAAACACTTCCTTATATAGTATACTAGACAATTTTGTCTGCTTATTCATATAATTTCACACATTCACACCATGTAGTATCCCATACCTGATCTATCTTTTTGCTCTATGTCACATCTCCTTCATTCTTCATGCCTCTCACTTCTCAAAAACTTCTTTCATATATATACCATATATATTCGCATATCACTAATTAGGTCTACCTAATTAGAATAGCCTTATTTCAAATTAAAATTAACTCTATTGGCTTAATCCTCAAAAAGATATTCACCTTCTCACCTAACAAAAGCATGTAATGCATGATATCATTCGGCATGGACCTAAGATAGATCCCTTTTGCATTAGCAATGCATATTTAATTTACTTAACATAAATTCATAATTAGGTCTGCCAAAGTTAGACTTAAAACACCAAAGACTTCAATCATATTTTTCCAAATGTGTAACACCAAAATTTTTTAGCACATCAAATTCTCCTTTAGATGATATCAACTAACTTATGTTCAACTTCCCAAGGTAAAAAAATTAATCATGAGAAAATAAAAAATCTCCCTCATCAATGTGCTATAGAGAGACTTAATATAAGGGTATGTGCAGGATCATGATAGGCCAAAAGGTGGCGATATGATGGGTATGTGTAGGGTATGTCGTTGATGAATTTTTTTCTACCCAAAATTGATGAAATGAAAAGGGTTTTTAAAGGAAATTTTTAGCTTTCCACCAATATAAATTATGGTTTACTTTGAATTTAATAAATAATTATTTTTCATTTTCTATTTGAATTGCAACTAAAGTCCTGATTCATAGGCTAATTGAAAAAAATCTATAGATTTTAAACAGTAACACATTTTTTGAATCCAAAACATGTGTCACATTCTATGCTTTGCATACTATAGGATTAAAAAAAAATGAATTTCATGAAGTTTTGACCAAGTTATGGTGGTTAGACATATAGATTTTTTATATTTTTTAAAAGTTGTAATAAAATTCATAACTAATTATTTTCTTGGAAAAAATTACAAAAATATGCATCACATCAGAACATGAGTCCTCTAGTTATATCTAAAATATTATCATTTTATTATGGTTAGGTGGTCAGACAGACACCTACTTATTTTTTCCTTAAATTTAAGTACTATTGCATTGAAATTTCAAATTTTCACCAAATAGATTAAAAAAAAAACCTACTAGTTTAGAAACTACATTCAATTTTCCACCGATTCTATTCTTACATTTTTTTAAAATAATATAGATAACTTATTCAAATTTTTATGCCAAGTTGCCTAACTCTGATTTTTCTAATTTTTTTGCCACTTAAGGGCATGCTTTTCCCATGATGATCCTGCACATACCCATAATCCTCATAATAGAAAACTGTTACTCATATCTTTTGTATGCATTCACACATCATTATAAATATTCAAGATAGGATGAATCTCACATACATGAATCTATGTACAAAATCCTGTAATGATATTTTTCTTTATGGTAGAATCTAGATGATTAAACCAGATCAAGAAAATAGAACATTGTTTTACCAAACTTATTCTAATTGTATCTTTCCAACTGTATGACCAAGCCAACTAAAATATTATCATTGTATGAAAATGATGGCAATATATAATATATTATCAACTTCTGAATGAATCTTACATAATGAGATGATACAGACAAAAAGATTGGATCAACAAAATTTTAGTACTGGATTAGTATAGCTCGCACCATTACTACCAAAGCATCTATTAATCTATATAAATAATGTGAGTAGGGAATGTTGATGTTAATGTTGACATCAATCACAACAAAATTCCAATTTCCAAAAATCTTCCCCTTTGTCATTGATGGAAACACATGACATGAAAACCATCAAGAACAACTTCCCCCAATTTTTTTTCACATGGTACTCTCTCACCCTTTAACAACAATGGCAAAGGATAAGAGATATTGAATGCTTTAACAATTTCCTTTGCATACCAAAATAACTTAGCTATGAGTAATCAATTGAAAGTGGTTGTTCCTTGAAGTTTTTGAAGAGTGCCTTTCCATGAAGATTTTTTTTATCCCAAAGGTTATTTCCTTCTATCAAGGCTCTGTATAGATACTCAATATCAACTATGATATCTTTTCCTTCAACCAAATTTCTAAGAGTGGCATTTGAATTCAAAATCCTATTAGCCAGAGAAAGAGCATAGTAGGTAGGTGTGAAATTAATCTTTATTAGGTCTCTAAGTTGTCCAAATTATTCAATCATCTCTCCTTTTTCCTTTTGCAGTGAGATATTCTCCATGTAGCTTTGTCATTCTAAACCAAGTTTGATCATCCAAATCTAGAGCTAGAATAAAAGTGTTAGATGGATATTTTATTTCTATCTCAATAGTGTTATCAACATCTTTAAATCTTTGAACTACATATGGCCATGTCTAACAAAATGAGAATAGATTGTTGGCCTCTTTTTCACAATCTTGAACTTCTTTAAGTTTCTCAAGTGCATTGCTATGAGTAGATTTACATCTTTCTCCAATTTCCAACAAGCCTTTTTCCTAAACCCAAGTAACCATTTCACTTATTGCTTGATTTTTTAGTTCTTTGAATGAATCATTCAATGTATTTGTGCTTTCCATAATGAACTGTTTAGGGACTCTAAATATGTACCTTTCTTCTAGCTAGTTGCTTGAGTTTTCTTGTCCAACGGGATCTTTTTGAGCGATCAATGTATGAGACTTAGTAGACTTTCTCTTTTCTCCAAAGGTAGTTATTGATTTATCAGAGATTCTATTGGTAATTTTTAAAGAACCAAAATGATCTCTAGACATACCTATGGATTTTTCCATTTCCAATTATCAGTAATACTAAAGGGATTGGACAATGAATGAATAGAGGTTGTTAAACTTCTATTCCTTCTCTTTGGGCTATGTGAAACCCGGGAGGGTGATCCCACAATGTACACCTAAAAACATTTTATAATTGTAACCAAATACATTGTCAATAACAAATATCTCTCATGATACCACTTAATAGTAACATTAAATAAGTTGGCAGCTTATTATTCTAATGTTATATGAGTTGATTATGAGAGAATAGACACTTGAAAGAATGAGTGACAACAATGTTCCTTTTGAAATTTTATGGTTAAAATATTGAGTAAGTAGTGAATCAATACTATAAATGTAACACTAATATCCAACATGAACTAGTGTCTTTATCCAAAGCACATAATCAATATCCTTTAACATAAATTGATAACAATTCAAATAATAACACATATAATCCCAAGAAATCTTGCATTACAATATTTTTCTCTGACTTTCAAGATTATCACTACTTACAAATATCCTAGCACATAGTAATTATAAGTCATAACTCTCATATACGAATTTACATCAATTCATTAAATCAATAGGCAAACATGAAACTAAACATCCATCAGATAATGATAGAGACAAATGAAAGAAATGCTTGATTACTTTCAATAATAACTCATAACATACATACAGGGAGAGAAAATCACCATGAAACTCAATATTAATCGATATTATAAAATGCTATACCATTATCAGTCTTACATGCATAAGTAAGAACTCCTAAATGAACTTAAAACAAAGACCCTAAAAATTGCTTTGTATTTTCTTGATAACACTAATAGTATCAACTAAAAATTTTCTAACTCTTGTGCTTCTGGTCCTGAATTCCTTCTTATAGATACGAAGGAGAAAAAAAATCCTTAGACTAGATAGCACACATGTCATGATCTCATAGGACTGCTTGTAGCAACATTCCCTTCATGGTTATGCTTGAGTCTTCCGGTAAAGAAAATAAACATGAGGCAAAAATATCCTCAAATATTCATGGAAAATATGTTCCACCTTAAAAGAAATAATTATTTTGTTATAGCAGTCAGAAGACATTTTCCATGTGTTCCAAATGCCAATTGTAAGGAAATTAAAATAGCAAAACTTACGAAGCAAGGAAAAGAAAATAGAAAAAGGTCAAAAACTATTTAATCCACAATAGCACCACGTGCTAATCACTTTGAGTATTGAGGAGAGAATAATATTTCACCACATGTGTTATATCAAAATCCTAATCTGTACTATTTTCAAGCTATGTATTATTCTTCTCCTATCCATTATTCTCCTTATTCACTTTGTATACTTCTCCAACCAAACAATGTACTTCTCCTCAGTGATCCATTTAACATTCAATAAATCCTACACCTTGGTAGTATACTAGGGGTACCTTGAATCAATTAGAATTTTGGCTTTGTTAGCAAATATATCCATTTTTTACTCAATCTCTACCGTCATATCAATGTCTGAATTGAGCAAGAGGTAATCAGTGATAGATAAATGCATCATAGAAACATCAAGCAATCCTCCTAAATCTTCCTTTCAGTTGTCAAATGAATGCAATTCACCCTTGAAATTCAATATTTGAGGCATGCCATGGTTCTCCATTTCCTTGAATATTTTCAACTTGCTTTGGAGTTGTATTCCCAATTTACCATGGAAAGTGTTTATCTCATTTATTGAGTCAATAGTCTTCAAGATGTCAGGAATATTTGTGGGTGCCTTAGGATCCTCCCTTATTTTTGGTGTCATCTCTTTCAGAGCACTTACTCTTGCAATCCAGTTATTCCACTCATTCCTAAAGGCTTCCTGTACTTGTAGATACTTTGTATTTTTCTCATTAATTTTTTTATACGTGGCCCATACTTCATTAGCCTTGTGAACCAACTTCATTACTCTATGCTTAAGCACATCCCTAAAGATCTCATTGGCAACCTTGACTATCTCTAATTTCGCCTGGTTGAAATTTTCCTCTTCAGGAGTTAACTTTACTTTTACATTGTCAATTCTGAGGGCCAAAGTCTCTCTATCTTGTGTAGACATATCAAATGAGGAAGAGGGAGAAGGATGAGTCACTGTCTTTTGGGTAGCTTGAATGGTAGCTCTCATTCGACTCAATTCATTCAAATCCGTATTATATTCCTTGACCAAAGATTCATATTTCTTTTGAGAAATATGTGCAGTATCGACACTAAGCATTGCAACATGTGTATTTAATTTAGCTTCCTATATAGTAGTTATGTTAGTAGCTCTTTTGACCACTAGTGAACCCATGACCCCTTCAATTGGCATAGAAACCTCATGTTTGTCAGTATTAGGTGCCATAGACCAAATTACAAGGGTATGTAGCTTTGGACTATACATAGAACAAAATACTTTATTTTCAAATAGATATTTAGATATTAGAGCTTGAGGATCTCTTCTAATTGCATCATAGGCTATGGAAGTTGTGATAGTACATCCTAGTAATAGCATAATTCCACTATCTTTAAAAATTCTACAAGCTTCAGTAGGAGTAATGGCTACAATTTCAGCCTTAATCTTCTCTCCCTTTGCTTTCTCAACTTCCTCCTAATGAGGAGGTTCAACATTGACTAAAGCTGTTTCTAGTCTCTCTTTTATTTCCTTACTCCTTTGTTGGACCATTAACTCCTGAAAATCTTTGGTCTGCAAAAAATTATCATTAGCCAAGAACTCATCACACTCCCTAATCCTAGGATCATCATCATTTTCTATCATAATGCCACTAGACAATCCTATCAGGAGGAACATTTGAACTATGAGTCTCTTCAATATGGGGAGTGTAGACATTTAAAAATGACCTAGGCCTGCAAGCTCTATTATTACCACTTTCATCCTAGCATAATTATGACATTTAATTATGTCTTTGGTTCACATTTGACTATTGATTAAATAATTCATAATTATTTAATTAATTCATGTCCTTTTATTCTTCATGATTATTAAATAAATAAATTTTATTTATTTATTAAATACGTCATTAATTGTCTAAGTCTTCCCCTAATTAAATAAATTTCTTAATTTATTTAATTACCTTTCTTCGTTCATTTCTTCCTGATTATTAAATAAATAAATTTTATTTATTTATTTAATGTCATTAATTGTCATAATTAAATGAGTTGATTCATTTATTTAATTATTAATCATATCTACTAAATTAAATAATTTTATTTAATTATTTAATTGTCAAAATTAACATTTCTCTCATTTTAAATAAGTTAATTATTTAAAATGATTTCACATTCTTGACTATCAGTTCATTTTAGTAAATAATTTGAAAATCAATTATTTATTATTTCATAAAATCCATATTTTGAATTAATTTAATTCAAAATGGTAATATTCCTCCAAAAAATAAAGTAATTAGGAAGATTGTTGATTTTCCAAATCTGATATTCAGTTCAACTCTTGTCTTCTTGATTTTTGAAAATATTTATTTTTCTAATTAATTATCTCATTTATTCTCCACCATTGATTTGATTTTCTTAGATGACATCTCAACCACTCACTTAATGATTTTTTCCTAACCCTAATTAGGGATTGTCAGACTAAATCTTGTCCTCTAATTTTAGGTCTCTTTTGAAAGTCGATCTCATCTGTCCATTCAAAATGGAATTTTCTATAAAATGTTATTTTGCTCACATTTTGAGATTACACACATAGATTACATTATTCTAGCATATTTGAGGCTTAGATTCATTTTAGAATAATTTTGTCATAGGCATAGGCATAGACTTTAATTAAATCCTTCAAAGCTTGTGTAGGGCTTAGACTTTTATTTTCATATTTCTTGCACACATGTTAAATCTGAGGGCAACACATCAACCAACAAGTTAGAAGGTGCTATGAAGATGAATCATGGAGGATTCGACGATTAGCTGGTATAATCATTTTATTTGTATTTTATTTCATTATACTTTGTATTTCTTTGGGTTTATATGCTTTCAATCAATTTGATAAACTAACCTGAAAATTAACCCTTAGATGCATTGGTGAACCTAATGTGAATCTTACAATTTTGTAGAGAAATTGGTTTTTTTTGCTGTTTTGTAGGTTACAACTAAGAATTTATACGAAATCCCATCATCTTCATTTGGGCACAAAAAAATGGGTGCATGGAATCTTTAAAAATTATTATCTAGGTTTTTTAGGCCTTGTTTTAGCTTTCTGTAACTTCAAACGGTTTAAAATTTTGTTAAGATTTGAGAAAGTTATGGTTGTTTTAGTATTTGTTGTTTTTTAATCTGACTTTTAAAACTCATGTTTTCTTTTTCCTATAACATTTTTTTTGTGTAGAATCTTGGAAAAATACTTTTTGAGTTTTGAAGATTTGATTTTTAACTTTCCATGGATTTAAACGATTTAAAATTTCATTAAGTTTTGAGAAAGTTATCATTGTTTTAATTTTTTGTTGTCATTAAACTTTTCTTTTGAGTTACTAATCTCTTGTTTTCAACTTGTGGCATAGCTTGGAGGGAGTCTATGAATTTGTTTCTATAAAAATAAAAATCATTTTTTTTCATTTCTTTAGGAATAATCAATTTTGTTTTCTTTCAACAACAAATTGCATTTACACTCATGAGGATAAAATGAACCACAATTTGCATGTCACTCATTTGGTCTTAAAATGAGCAACAAATTACATATTTCATTCATTAGGGTTAAAACAAACAACAAATCTGCATGAATCACTCATTGGGCCTAAAATTTATAATTACAACTTGCATTTTCATGTCATTAGGCTAAAATGAACACAAGCATGCATTGAAACTCATATGGTTAAAATGAACTTGCATTCTCATGGCATGACTTTAAAATGAACTTTGTTTTGCATATTTCAAGTTAAACTTTTAAAAAGAACAAAATGTCTTGTGTGTCCTCCTCACATTATCATTTGGTAATTAAAATTTACAAGTGTCTTCAAATTTTTTCACCTTGATGCAATAATCAAAGTATCCTCTCCCCTTGAACATTCATGTGATCCTAGGTGTAAGAGAAACAGTTATTGCCTCTAGAACTTGGGCCTATTCTAGTGGGAAAAAGTACTCACCCTAGGATGACTCAGACGGGTAGCACCCTAAACTCGAGGGACTTCCAGCCAGTATATAAAAGTGGATTCTTGAGGAAAGCCCAAAAATCATGCCTATGGTACTGACGAGATGGATCTGAAAGGGGACTCTTGTCGCATGGATCATGCCCTATAAATAGAATTCCCATACTAAATACCTTTTGTTTTAGAGGCCAACCATTCTTCAACCATTGTTTGGTATAGTGTAGGGTATAGTATCATGCCCGAAGACACTCACTACTGATTCCCTTGAGTAGAGATAGTAGTTCTTGGGAAGTGACTACCCAAGAATTCAAATTTGGTGCACGCTTGAATGATGTTAATGAGCCATGGAGGGGAGCCAATGCCACCAAATTTCTAAGCTATCCTCTCTCAAGAAGGAAAGGTGTTTAGCACTAATCCGGGGTATATTGGTGGGCTATACTAAATATACAAACCCTTGGCCTATTGGCCCATTAGGATTATGCTTGTCTCATGTGCATTTGCATACACCAAAATATTGTGCTTTCCAAGTGTTTTCAGACATTCAAACAAAACAAAACATCACTGTCACATACCTGAAATCAAAGTCAAACTTGTCCAAACTATCCATAAACATCTTTTTCTAGAAGCATAGGGTGGTTAGGAAAATTTCTTCCAAGTCATTTGGACCTTTGCATTTCCATTCTTTAGACATTCAAGTCATCTTAGTCATCACCTTGCATAATTTATCCTTAAAAAAATCCAAAAATATTGTCATAACTTTCATCATAGTCCTCATTTGGCATCTAGACTTGGCATTGGTCATTTTCCTTAGTCAACAATTTCATATTAGTCTTCATTGTCACCTTGGAATTTGGCATCCTTTCTTGACAATTTTATCACCTTGCATTAGTCATTTCCCTTAGAAAAAAATCATTATCACTCTGCATTTAACAACATCATGACTTCCACCACCTTGTCTTCCCTTCAACAAAATATTGATAGGATTGCTAGTAAATTTGATTACCAGTTACTCTATAGAGGTCAATCCCAACAAGCCTTAGACTTTAGGAGATAATTCCTCCAAACCAAAAATCAATGTCCTTCGTACCAACAATCCATGAGTCCTAGTCCTCCATCCATCTACCCTCACCATCAACAGTCACTTAACATAAATCCTAGCATTAATATCCAACACACGTCCATGTATCACTCTTATCCTAACCTTGACAAGGGAAACCAACTATCCACTAGTCCATTTCAAGTCTCTGCATCATATGCTAGTACTTCACCTATCAATCCTATCCAAGTCTACATGCCTTATCAAATATATACTAACTCATGTCAAGTCCCCACATCATACCATATTGATCTTGTCCAAGTCTCCATGTCCTATCCTAGTCCTTCACATACTAGTCCAGTCCAAGTCTCCATGTCCTATCCCAGTCCTTCAGACACTAGTCCAGTCCAAGTCCCCATGTCCTATCCTAGTCCTTCACATACTAGTCCAATCCAAGTCCCCATGTCATATCCTAGTCCTTCACATACTAGTCCAGTCCAAGTATCCATGTCCTATCCAAGTCCTTCACACACTAGTCCAGTCCAAGTCTCCATGTCATATCCTAGTCCTTCACATACTAGTCCATTCCAAGTCTCCATGTCCTATCCTAGTCCTTCATCCATTAATCCTTTTCAATTCACCCCCTCACAAGCCACATCTAGTCATGAAAATTTTGTCATTACTCCAAGGCACATCCCTTTGTCTAAAATTGAGGATACATGTCAAAATGAAATCCCAAAGCATGACCTTATAATGTCATCCTCATGTCAAGAACAAGGTAGTCCATCCCATGACCCTATTTTTCAATCCATCCAAGAAGTCCTTCAAGAAAATCATGACATCAAAAATATACTTATCCTTGATAATGATTATATTTCCAATTATATCATCCATGACAACCCCATCTTTGACCAAGACCCTACCAGTGACCAAGAAATCCAAAATGATCCAGTCCTTGACCCTTATGCCATTTATGATAAAACACTTGACAAACCTATTCAAGCCCAGACTATTAACACTTTCCAAGATGAGACACTTTCCTCCATTGGACCCATAGATTATCTTCCTCCAGAAAAAGAGTCTTCCACTATGGACGTATTTGCAAATGATTAAGCTATAGCTAATTTCATGGGACTATATGATAATGACCATCAAGATGGTTTTGACATTGACTTGGAATCACAAGTAGAATCAATTGAACTTGACATGTCACAAGATCAAACCAAAGATATCAGTTAGAAATATGTCCAACATGAAAATGAAGCTAAGACACTTATGAACTAGGGTAATATATCTTATTTAGAGTAGGCTTCCTTGCAGACAAAAGTATTCCAAGTGACAGTGTCCACATACACCATGATGGGTTAGCATCTTGCTTTCAAAACAATAAATACCCCATTGCAAACAAAAACTGCCAAAGCATGCAATATCAAGGAAAAGGACTAGGCATACATGAGCAAGGCATTTGAGAACAAATACAACTTCAGGAAAATTATAGACATCAAGGTCTTGGCTATTCTTCAGTTAGAAAATAAAACGATGTCAGTGGAACCTCCTCGATACTAGGGGCAACCTTGTTAGATATAAATGTCAAAATAGAGTTCATGAGAAATCCTTGTCATAAATTTTTTTCCAACACCTCATCCACCCACACCATAAACCATCATTCTCAACATATTAAACCTTCCCTTTGGAACCAACAAAAACAAAAGTATTATGAAGTTAAAAATCAAATGTCAAAGACCATCGAATCAGAAAAAAAGACAAGTGGACAAATGAAATTAAAATGGATCCCAAAGAAAAGTGGATCAAGCAAAGAAAATATGTCAAAAGGAAAAGTTAATTATAATGTGGAGCCACAAGCAAAGAGGACTCCCACATATAACAAATTTCCACCTCCTTCAAAATGGTCATCAAGCAAGGCATATAAAAGGGTTGGTTCTAAACATCGTCCCAATCAAAATTCCAAAATCCATCATCCACCATCCCAAGTTTTGAAAATAAAAAGTGATTCATCCAAATTTTCAAACAACCTTTCCATGTCTACCATCATTTTTCATAATCCTACATCTCGTCTAAATTCCAAAAATCCTACGTCACACATCCGTCACATCATGGCAACAACTCTTTACCATAAGGACTCTCATGGAACTCTATCGCGATGTGTGTATTCTGATAAGGCCAACTCTAGTATTAGAAAGGATCACAATGATATCGATCAGTTGTATGCAAGCACTATGATCCTGACAAGACAACTCCTTCAACAAGGTCATTATTGGAATAACATGGTACCAGTCTCTACATCGGCACTGTCAGTGGATTCATAATAGTCAATGGTTATCTAAAGCATCCAGACTATCCACAAAATCAAAAATAAAATAAAAATATTAAAAAATGTAAAACATCATCACCCTAATAAGAACTCGACAAATAGGCATCTTAGTGACACCACAAAAATGAAAAAGTCAAGAAAATAGTTAAGAGAAAAATTTCATCCAATGGTGAAAACCTGCAAATAGGCGCCCTTGATAAGTACCGTGATGAAAACCTAGCAAATAGGCGTCATGTGTAAAATAAATCATCTATGTGGACTCTTACACTTGGGGGAAAGCCATCTCATCTCCTAGGCCTTCCTCTTGGCATTGGAATCTGACCATTTAATCCATATCATTCCCACCTATCTTGGTCTTGACATAAAACTGGCACACATAAATCATGTTTTGGGAAAACTCGACATGTCTATCCTTTGGTCATATATTATTCATGAAAAATCATGTCATTGACCATCATACTCTTATTGTCCTTATACGACATAGTCCTTGAATAACATATGACAATTCCCTTAGTCTCATGTCCCCCATCCTTTACCAAGGCCACCTCTCATCCTTCCATGTCTGTCACCTATCTTGGCTTTCCCTTGTCAAATGGTATAAGGATAATCATGATCCCATCTAGTCCTAACCAAGTCTTTCCAAATGCAATTAGTCTAATCCATACAAGCATATTATCCAAAACATTACCTGACTTTGTTCCTGGCTCAGTTGTAGACCTCGATACTTTTGTCACATTATTGTCATCCTCACATTGTTTCAGGATGTGTCCTTCCCACGTCAAACAATGTTGTCATCAACTATCAATTGGTATTCATCTTGACATCAATATTCTTTAGATGTGTCCTTTTGAAGAACAAACTCTGTCATTTATGCTTTAGGATGTGTCCTTCCTAGGCATTGTCATCATTTCGAGGGATCCCTTTTGACATTTAGGGATCAATCCTCTTGACATCAACATTATTCAAGATGTGTCCTTGAATTTGGAAATTTTTGACATTCGTCATCTTAGCATCGCCAATACTTTGACACCCCAAAATCTCATCATCATCAAACTTGACATCTTGACATCAGAACAATGGATATCCAAATGCACTTGGCAAACACTTGGAACTTGTCTTTTGGCCTTTTATCATGTTACTCATTTTTTAACGAAATCCCAACAATAGGATTTAGAAAAGTAGCGACGTATCATGATTGTCTTATCTTGAATTTTGTCTTTCATCATGTTACTAGTTTTTCACAAAGATCCTGACAACAAGATTTAGAAAAGCAGTGACATATCATGATTGTCTTATCTTGTCTTTTTGCTTCATCATGTTACCAGTTTTTCAACGAGATCCTTTTTGTTGGCGGTTAGTTATGACAAAAAGACTAGGGCAACAACACTCTTAGTATGAGTCATGATCATCCTTGTCTATGACTGCTAGTCTTATGTGATGGTATTACCTTGCACACCTTGATTTATGTCATATCATAGTGTTTGTTGGCCATCACAACAATCTTCCTAGTGATGATTAAGAGTAATAAATATAAAAATTCCTATGGTAATGTTTTGAAGGATTTGGTCTAGGAACAAGCATGCATCTTCTTTAGTCTTGTCATCTTCTCTCACCCATCTCATATAGGCATTGCATCCATATCATCATCCATATCTTTTGCACTAACATTTCTTTTTCTCTTCATATTCTAGTCTTCTCATCAATTTCGAGAGCACACCCGTGTTCTTAAAACTCATTTGTCCTCTCGAGGGGGCATACCGCTACCTCCCTCATCATTCTTTCTCATCTTATTTTTCACTAGGGGATATTTTTGACTTATTTTATGTCACAATGTGACATGCTACATTATGACAAAGAGGGGAAAAATGTAGACACTTAAAAATGACCTAGGCCTGCAAGCTCTATTTTTACCACTTTCATCCTAGCATAATTATGCCATTTAATTATGTCTTTGGTCCAAATTCAACTATTGATTAAATAATTCATATATATTTAATTAATTCATGTCCTTTTATTCTTCATGATTATTAAAAAAATAAATTTTATTTATTTATTAAATATGTCATTAATTATCTAAGTCTTCTGCTAATTAAATAAATTTCTTAATTTATTTAATTACCTTTCTTCATTCATTTCTTCCTGATTATTAAATAAATAAATTTTATTTATTTATTTAATGTCACTAATTGTCATAATTAAATGAATTGATTCATTTATTTAATTATTAATCATATCTACTAAATTAAATAATTATCTTAATTATTTAATTGTCAAAATTAACACTTCTCTCATTTTAAATAAGCTAATTATTTAAAATGATTTCACATTCTTAACTATTAGTTCATTTTAGTAAATAATCTAAGAATCAATTATTTATTATTTCACAAATTCTATATTTTGAATTAATTTAATTCAAACTGGTAATATTCCTCCAAAAAATCAAGTAATCAGGAAAATTCTTGATTTTCCAAATCTGATCTTCAGTTCAGCTCTTATCTTCTTGATTTTTTGAATCTCACAAATCAAGTAGTCTTTATCTTCTTGATTTTCAAAAATCTTTATTTTTCTAATTAATTATCTCATTTATTCTCCACTGCTGATTTTATTTTCTCATATGACATCTCAACCACTCACTTAATTATTTTTCCGTAATCCTGGGTAGGCATTATCAGATTAAATCTTGTCCTCTGATTTTAGGTCTCTATTGAAAGTCAATCTCATCTATCCATTCAAAATGGCATTTTCTATAAAAATGCTATTTTGCTCACATTTTGAGATTACATTATTCTGGCATATTTAAGACTTAGATTTATTTTAGAATCATTTTTTCATAGGCATAGGAATAGACTTTAATTAAATCCTTCAAAACTTGTGTAGGACTTAGGATTTTATCTTCAGATTGCTTGCAAGTTAAATCTGAGGGCAACACGTCAACCAACAAGTTAGAAGGTGCTATGAAGATGAATCGTTGAGGCTTCAGCGATTAGCTGGTATAATCATTTTATTTATATTTTCTTTCATTGTACTTTGTAGTTCTTTGGGTTTATATGCTTTCAATCCATTTGATAAACTAACCTAGAAATGAACCCTTAGATATAGGGAGGAAGAATTTTTTGCTCAACTTCTTCATTTCTTGGTGCATGTTCTTCCACTTTTTCCTCTTTGACCTCTTGAACATCTTCAAATCTCTGTAGTATATCCATAGCATGCTATTGTCATTATTTCTCTAAAAGGATATGGTCTCTATCAATAGCCTCCTTTACTTTTACTTTAAATTGACTAGACTAATCGTCCCTTATCATAGTAAAGGCCCTCTCCAATGGTTGTTCAATTTCATTGTATGGACTAATATAGAAGGCATTCATTTTCATAATCTTTTCCTCAAGGTTTTTCATAGTTTCCCATTCCCTTTTTCTAGCCATAACAACTTCATCATTTGTTAGGTTCCTTAGTGCATCATCCTTATAGAAAAATTCATGATGTATGATGCCTAAGTTCTTTTGTCTTCTCTTTTTAGCCATAAATTATTTTGGATAAAAAACCCTAACCACATCTATAGTAATTTTGAGATTATTTACCATAATTCCCAATTCCTCGTACCCTTCAATGGAAGTGACCTTAAAATAAGTAAAGGAGCATTGGGGGTATGGAATAGAGCCATGTCTATCCTTCTTAAACATTTCAAAATCCATGAATTCCATTTGCCACATGAGCTCCATGAAATCTAACCTATCTAAGACATACAAGGGTAAACAATGGGGTGCCACTTTAGCTCCATAAACCTTGATCAAAGAATACTCAGAATGTAAGAACCAATTAGCCCAATTATGTGTGGCTGCAAAACCTTGTATATCCATTGGGTGCATGACATTTCTGATTTCTAGAGAAATTATGAATCTAGGTACCACACCCAATGACTCTAAGATACCATGTCTTATAACATTGGAAAAAAAAATGTAGTTAGAATAGGAGAAATCCTAATCCCAAATATATGTCCACATTTGCATAGGGATGGCCACATTTTCATTGTTCACAATCCTCAAATTCAACTTTCTTTTTGACTCATAATCTCCTTCCCACAAGAGCATGTGCATTAATAAGTAATAACGAGGGAAAGATAGAGGGATCGATTCCATTTTAAAATTAAGAAAATCCTCATGCATTTTTTGGGCAAGAAAGTTAGCATAATCAAAACCAATGTTTCAATTATATTCCTATATATCTATCACCATCACCAACAAATCAGGGGCTATTCTAACCTCAAAATCCTGAGTCAACACTTGGTTCAGACAATAATAAGTTTTCTATAAATATTCTTCAAATTCTTCACTCAAAAGGCTTAGCATCTTGAACAATGAACTTTTTTTTGTTCCTTCTATGTCGTGCAAGTATTGCTTCTCTATATGCAAATTTTATTCCTTGATATTCAACATACAAATCAGCACACTTGAACTTTGCAGTGCAATTGGGATTCAACCCAAACACTTCCAACATTTTGTCCCAGATTTATATCACCATCCTCACTCTTTACTTTCCTATCATTAGGGTCATAGTGCCTTGCTAGCTTCATCATTAAATCAACCTCCACAAACACATTTGGAACTACTAACTTTCCCAGGTTGAACCCCCACAAAATTCATGCAGGCTTACTAAAATTTCACCTATTAAAAGCATACTTAAACAATTTCCATCCACTCTGGGGATGGGGTTTCTCACCAATCTTACTAGCATCATCAATCAACCTAGTGGTAACAACTTGTCTTGTGGTCCTTTTACCAATTTGTGACCTTCCCTCTTTGATACCTCCAAAAGTTTCTTGCCTAAAATTTTATGTTTCCTTTTGTGCGCTTCTTGACCGTGTGGAAGGCGCAGAGGTACTAGGAAGAGGGTTTGACACAATACTAGTTTGGGCTCGGCTTCAGCTCAAACATGTTGAGTTTTAGGTCTTTTGACCACTGGACTCACTATGCTCTGGGTCTCTCATATTTTTAATCCAAAAGGAGACTAGGGTTTACAATTTCTTATGGCCAAAAAAAACCATTCACAACTATGACAGGATAAAACTCTATTGTTGAACAGGACAAATTTATTCACAATTTAGACAATGCTCTATTATCAAATTGAAAGCACCAGGAAAAGACTAAATTGCATTTTCCATCAATTTTCTTATCAGCTTTCATGGGTAAAATTCTACCACCTTAATTAATAGGAGGTATTAGTTTTTCTTACCTAGAGGAAAGTTGTGCCACCCTTGTTGTAGATAATCTTTGGAATTTTCCTCACAAATTCTTTGGCCTCTAGTATTCCTTTTGCTAGCCAATGAACTAGGATGCACAATAAAATAGATATCTACTTTCAGTTACAGTTGAGAGGGGAGCATGTCACCATTAATATTTGATAGTAAGCTCACGTGAGTGAAATGACAAGTAGTCGTTCAATTTTGAACTTTGATCATTGATCCTTCAACTTTAAAACTGTATCAATGGTTGAAAATCCACATCACTACTCTTCTTTCTACTTTATACAAAATCCTTAAGATTTTGACATGTTTCCTCTTCATGTAGCAGTTGTTGCCAATCGTTGGTTCACTTCATTCTCTCCCATATTTATTAGCAATGTAAGTTCCTTATGCGAAAAAATCTTGGCCCTTAGATTAATGGCTGGGCTCTTGATCATTTTCATCTCCATCACTCTTCACTAATTCAACTTTGCACCTTGATTCCAATCAGTGATAAGAGATGCAAGAACCACAGTTTGACACGTACACCTGCATAACAATCAATGATACAAAAGATATCACAAATAGGATGTAGTGAAGTTAGTAGGAGAAAATTTCTCATAAGGCACCATATCACTCATCGCTAATCATAACCTTAGTGCTCAAAGTAAATCCATGATGTGTGATATCATTGGGAACTCATAATCTCACTCATCACTAATTGTAAAGAATCTTGTTACAACATACTTGCGATGAGTGATGAAACTAGGATCATGAAGTGAGAAGTCATCACTTATTGCTATTACAACCTTAAAAATCCAAAAATTATTAGCGATAGGATATATCATAAGAACATTGCTCATCACTAATCATAGAAACAATCTCATAGAACAATTAGTGATGGACGATACCTTAGAGATATCACCTTATCGCTCATCGCTAGTTTAAAACATATATCTCAAAAGTGGTCGACGATGAGTGATAAGACATAAGGTTGACTGAACTTAAGTGAAAAATTTTATGCACATGCTCAATAAGTTGTTATCATGGGGGGGACTTCCTAGGATGATACGATAGATAAAAAAAAGTCTCAAGAACCCCAAAGTCATGACATATCTTAGATTTTTGAACTCATGATGATGAAAATGAATACCTAATAGAGAGTATTAAAATAGTGACTGACAACGGGTAATAGGAAGTCAAAAACTGAATAGAACACTTAATTGATTTTAAGGAAGGAAATTTTCAGAAACCCTCCTAAATGCGACAAGGGTTCATGATGGGACAATGAGAATTAAGGTTCCACTAGATCCCTTATAGTTTTTCATGAATTTCTAGAGCCACTTCTGTACAAGTTCTAAATCTTGGTCTACTAAGATCTCTAGGGATGTTAATTAACATTTCAATACTATAAAGAAATTTTTCCTTTAAACATTTTTTTGGTTTTTGGCCCTTACGTCTTTTCTACTTTGGGATGAATCCATGCCCAAAGAAGAAAGATGGCTCAATTATAAAGGTGCATGATGCACCACATGGTGGCTATGCAACTCTATATATATATCATTCTCCTTCTAGGTATGAATTGGGATAGGTGTCAGCTTGGGGAGGATTTTCTTCAAAGCCACTCTTATAGGTTTGAAATCATCTACTCACTTAACATGTCACCTATCTTCATCAGGAAATTTTGTATTTTCCATGAAATGGTCTTTCAATGTAGAGTTTTTCAGAGAGCATAGTGGGCATCTTACTTTTGGGGTGGAACCTTTGAGTCAACATTATCAACCTCCATAGTCGATCAATCAGATTGTTGATAGGATTTGTTTAAAATATGATTATCTTCTGTCAATATATCTTTGGTAAATATCTAAAGTAATTTAATAAACAAATTGAGACCTAATGAGTGAAGATCATTGTGATCTAATCAAGATCTAAGATTAGACCATGAGCTATTGGGTTCAGGAATCTGGCATTTTATACTTCTAGGAGGTTTGTGGTAGTGTCCTCTTCTTATGGCTATAAATAGGGGTTGGCACCATTGAGTTAAAAAGTTCTAAAAATTTTGGCTTTTGGACCAACAATTTTATGGTGTTATATGTGCTTCTCTTGCACTCTTAGGGTTTTTCACCTAAAAGGAGATAAAACACTAAAATTTATGTGGTTCACTTAAATTAAGGTATGTATGATATAATTATGACTAAATGAAATTATCTAAATGTATCTAATTGATGAAACTAACTATTTAAGAATGAAAAACTAATGAAATGTGTAATGTTTGAAAACACATTGTGATATGCATAAAATGAACTAAAAACATAAACAAATGCAAATAGAATTGAATGAGGTTTAACAAAATGCACCTAGGGTTGAATGTTGATCCTAGCAGATTTTGAAAAATTAGTAGAAATTACTGTTTATCACTAGTGGGACTCATTCAGCACTGGTGGTGAATCAATCCTACTAGTAAAATGACTTGAAACTACTTTCTGACTGTTAGGAACAAGATTTTGACAAAACCAACTTTTCTAGCCTACAAGTGGGACTCATTTTCCATTGATGGGGAATCAGTCCTCCTCCAAAAATCTACAAATTCAAGAGTCAATTCTATAGGTCCAGATCTTCACTAGTCTTCTTGTTGGGTTGATGGAATCAAATCTATACAAAACGGACTGTCGGTTGTCTCCAAGCTTCAACTAGGGTTTGCTTGAATTGAAACAATTTGATGACTTTTTTACCACATTCCAACACCTATTTCCTTGAAAAATATGCCTAGAAGACTTGCAAACACACATGCAAAGAGAGGAAAAATGGTTAAGGGTTAGAGTATAGGGATTTTCCTTGGTCAAGTGCCACTTTGGTAATCAAATCCTTGATAAAGAAATAAAATGAAGCAAGGAATGATGAATAAATAACATGCAAGTGTCCTAAACTCACCAAAATATTTCTTGAAGAAGTCTGAAGATATACCAATGGTTTCTCCAAGATGTTTGATTCAACAATGCTATGATGCTTCAATGCTTGAATGAGATAATTGAATGGATGATTGGATCCTTGAATGAATTGGGGTTAAAATGGATGTATAAAAACTTATTTATACACTCTTATGCCCTAATTATCTAATAATACAACATCAAAGGATGACATAAGGTCCTTTTGAATAAAAATCCAAAGAAAATTTTAAATTATTTTGAATTTGGAGACAAGAGGGGCTCATTTACCACCCACCATGAATGGGTCCCACTCTAGGCTTGTAAGTGGGTGTTGGAATTAAGTTGTATTTAATGTTTTTTGTTGGGTTTACTATGAAAAATGCACTTAATTAAGGCTTATGAGTGCATAAAGGGAAAAAAAAAAAGCATAAGAAAGGTGAAAATTGTGATAACAAGCCTAGAAAAGCATGAAAGCTTATTACAAGACTCTACAACACTTTAGCATAGGACTTGATAAGTTATAAAGGTGATTTTCACATGAATTGTAATGATAAGAGTCTAGAAAAGTGTAGAAATTTATTACTATAGACATCCAAATTTGGACACTTAATTTATCCAAATTTATCACTTTTCATCTAAACATCCTCTTATCCGAGTTAATTAAGTAATATTACTATTATTTAATTAATATCTTTAATTCTGCCAAATCCCTAAGGTATTTAATTAATAATTAAATACCTTACCCTCCTAATCCCTTTTCATCAAATAAATTAAATAAATATTACATTTATTTAATTCCTCACATGTCATTTTCATCTAATCCTAATCCATCTCCTAATTTCTTCATTAGGGATGTGCACATGCCTAATCTTTGATTAGGATGTGTCACATCCTCCAACTTTTGCAAGTTGGCTTCTAATCCTATTTATCTTCTAATTACTGATTAATTAAGCCTAATCGTTCCCAAGGAATTTTAATTTTCTTTTATTTGTCCTAGATTACCTCTTTTTATATGTGAATTTTTAATTCACATTCCATTCTTCCAAGGCTTCTAGAACCTTGGACTTGTCACAATCTCCACATGTGACCAAGTCCCACCTTTTTGGAGCCCACCTTTTATCCTCTAGATCATCCTATGAGTGTGAATTTTTAATTCACATTTATATCCCCAACCACCTTTCACTTTCCCATGTAGATTTTTGAGGAATTCCAAAATTCCTCAAATGTCTCTTTCACTCTTTGGGGACAAGAAATCCCTTTTTGTGGAAATCTCCTCACTCCCCAAGGTGCATGTCCTTTTCCACCTCATGTACCTTCTTGACAACTCATCTCCACCTCATATCCCCCCACTTCACCCTCCACATGTCAAGATGTGAGGGCTTGTGGGTTCTCAACCCACCATAGCCCTTCATCTTGGCCTTGTTGGAGCAATCTTGACCGTTGAATTCTCTAGAGAATTCAAAATCTCCTATAAATACCCCCTTCTCAAGGGAATTTCCAACTTTTGGATTTGAGCAACTACATGCTACCCATTTGCTTTCCCAAACACTTTGCATTTTGATAACTACATGCTGTCCATTTGAATTCTCAAGCCTTTTTAATCATTTAGCCATCTTTGTTAATCATTTGCACCTCCAATCTTGTATTTTGACATTCAAGCAATCATCTAAGGAGCACACAAACCATTCCTATCAAGGGCCAATCAAAGAGGTATCAACAACAAGGGAGGTAAAAGTGTTTGTGTTTCATTTTATTTGCATTCCTTTTCGTTGAACTACCCTTTTGGCTAATCTTGAGGTGTCCTTGGTATTTTGTTATTCATGTTTCTTAGTTAGTTTTGCACATTTAGAGCAGTAGAAATTCCAAGGTATCACAATTACAACACTTCACAATACCTTCACAAGACATCATAATTTGAATATCTAGGACCTAATGTGAATGTAGAAGTTACATTGCAACATTAAATAAAAGAAAAATAGATCAAGCATCATGAGAGAAAGACCTAAAAGAACATGAAAATGTCAATGATCCATTTTTCTATGGTACATTTAGCCCCCACTTTAGTGAGAGGATGAACTTACTTCAAACTCACACTAAAGTAGCCATGCATATTGAGAGGGATCCAAATTCACTTATGCTAGTAAGAAGAGATAAAAATGATCAGGATGGATGATCAAGCCCCCAAGATGAAGATCCCATGGAAAACTAAACATAAGAACAAAGGAACACATGTGAAAGGGAAAGAGAGAAAAAAGAGGAAAAATGAAAATTCGGATCAAGCTTTGATCATTTTTATTGCTATTTTTGGATAAGATCTAGGCTTTTTGTCAAAAAGAGAAAATGCATGTACTCACTCCGGGGCAAAAGAAATCATGGAATTCTGTAAGGTGAGAAGGCCCAAAAGGTGATAAACGTACAATAGTTGGTATGCACTCACAAACACATAGCTGGGTATGTGGAAAGTCATGTCGCGGAATGGGCTTCCCGCTCAAACATACTAAAGTTATACCTCTTGATTACTTTAACAAGGCACTACAAAGGAAAACATTCGTTTGTGCTTCATGAGACAAGAAAAGCTTCGTATGCTTAGAGTTCATGAAAAAAAAGGATGAAACCATAGCCAAGCTGTGTTATGGAAGGTGGCCATGTGAATGCAAAAAAAATGTAAAATGAAAAAGATGTTCAAAGGAGTCTTATTAAGTTCATGCAAGGTCTATCACTTAGGGAATATTGCATCTAATGTATCCAAGAGAGGACTGATTGAAGAATAGAATATTCACAACTTAGGGGATGTAGTGCATCACATTAAGCCACTAAGAGGAATGTAATATTCTAAGATAGATCACACTTATGAAGGACACCACACCCAATGTCATCCAAAAAGTGACAAACACATAATATGAAGTAAGAAAGCTACACTAAGAACCAAGAAAAATGCAAAAGTGAATAATACCAATGTATGCTCCCAATTTAAGGGAATTTCTATGCACCGTTTTGTGAGCAATTACTTTAAAGTAGCAAAGGAAAAATGAAAAAAGAAAGAAGACATGAGAGCCAACCTAGAAATCCCTATGCCAAGTCATATGTTTCTGAGTAAGGTTGCTTCATGTAGAGAAAAAAGAAAACAAAAGAAAGGGGAGTTTTCCCCTAGAAAGGAGCACATCAAACACATAAGGGATCTATGGATTTGGGGTTAGTATGTTCTTTGATGCAATTTTTTTATGAAAGAGCTTAGAACTCCCATCATTCCTCGAAACACATAAAATTGGAAAAATGGCACAAAGAGAGCGAAAACAAAAGAAAAAAAATAAAGTCCATTTTGGGTCAACATGGAAGAGACATTGTGGTCTCAATGATTTTCATCATCCCTAAAAGGAAAACAAAAGTGAAAATAAAATGAAAAGGTGAAAGGAAATGAAAAATATTTTGGGTCAACATGCAGGATACATTTTGGTCTCAATGCCTGGTGTCATCCCAAAAAGAAAAAATAAAAGACAAGGGAAAAAGGAAAAAGGATTGTTTGGGTCAACATGGAAGAGACATTGTGGTCTCAAGGCTTTGCATTATCCCAAAAATGAAAAAACAAAACAAAACTGAAAAAGGAAATGTATGACATATAGAAGAATAAAGGTACAAATAGAGGAAGTGCACAAAGAGAGAACATCAAATGCACATTACAGGGGAACATGATATGCACATTCAAGTGCATACCAGAGAAAAAGGAAAATGTAAAAGGATCTAGTAATGAAAATGTAAGTCAACCATTAACTGAGTTATTATCTTCTCAATCTCAAGTAACATAAGAAAAAGAGGAATAACATAGTTAAGAGGAAAGGACAGATGCATTACTAAGACAAGGCTAACAAATTCTTACCCAGGCTACTAAATATGAGGCAAGAATGAGCCAAGATAGGTGATGGGAAGGATCATGTAATAGTGAGAATGGAAAATTTTACAACTGTGGCATGATGATAGGATTTAATTTTAGGGGAATATGGAATGATAGGATAACATTTGGTATTAGTGAAGTGATACTTATTTAGTATGTCCTTCAATGTTGGACATTCATTAGTTTGGTGGTGAAGAACACGATAGTATTTGCAATATGGTATGTTAGAATCCTTAGGATAGATGAACAACCTATTCAAAGGTGGTAAAAGTATTGGACCTCTATTTAAAAGAATTTGGAGTCTCCTTTCACATTCAGGGGGTGTATGGAGAGGAAACTTTAGTTTTTTCAATTTGTAAGGTCATTTTCATTTACTAGATTCTCCTTTTTCATGGATTGAAGGAGGAAGAGGACCCATGGGGATCCTAGCATCCTGTTCATTGGAATCATGTATAAGTTATTCACATGGGAGAAGAGTATTCAAATCAAGAAGGGAATCAAAGATCACTATGCCATCATCCTAAAGTCTTCAATATTCAAATGGAGGCTTACTGTTATGAGGAGGATCTTGATATCTTAATCTAGTTGTGTTTTCTTCTATTGGTATTTGTTCCAAAATTTGGTGGATGTCATGTTCAATGGTTGTATCACATCCTTGTTTACTTAAGATAGTAAAGCCTTTGTCATATGTTTCTTCAAGATTGATTGGTGTATTAGTAACTTTGTTATCATAAAATGGTTGAGGATGTGGTTGTTCAGAGGAACTAGGTCTACCTATTGAGGGGAACTTAGGTCCATTGATTTCAGGATGTAGGTAGCCAAAGTTATAATGGGGTGCAACAGTAGGAAGGTTTAAATGGTTCATGGATGGGTAAAAGGTTGCATTGGATTCAAGGTTGTTAAGGCATGGATTTAAGAAATTGTTCATGCTATCATCATCTTCTCCAATGATGTCAACAACATGAGGACATTTTTTTGGAGTTGAAGGAGCATGAGGAAGCTCAAGGTCATTAGGATCATAGCCAAAGGCATAATTGGAAATTTCTACTAAGGATTTCAAAGAATTCCAAAACTTGTTAAGGGAAAAAGCCATGATGAAAATAAGTAAAAAGTACACTACTATGCAAGAAATAGAATAAAATATAAAATCTATAAAGTATGATAGAAAGTAATAATAGGAAACTATGATGTAAAAAATACCCAAAAAATGTCTGAAAATACAGTTCAAAATGTGCAAGTGGATTGATTCTCCCAAGGTGGAAAATGACTCTAGGTATGAGATTTTTTGGTGTTTTTCAAACAATCTAAAGTGATGTGTATGTGTTTCAGATTAAAAATGAATATGTGGATGCATAATTTTAGTTTGTGTAATGTGTTGGGATGCAAAAATGAAATCTAGATGAGATATTCACTAATGCAACTTTATAAACCCTAGGATGCAAAAAGCTAATGCAAACACTAATGTTATGACTCCTAGGATGTAGTTGTAATGTGAATAAGAAATATAATGTGTTCAATATGTAGGTTCACCAAAATGAAACAATAATTTTGTGGTGTTCTATGTGCTTCTCTTGCACTCTTAGGGGTTTTCACCTAAAAGGAGAGAGATAGAACACTAAAATTGATGTGGTTCACACAAATTAAGGTATGTATGATGTAATTATGAGTAAATGAAATTATATAAGTGTATCTAATTGATGAAATTGATTGTTTATGAATGAAAAACTAATGAAATGTGTAATGTTTGAAAACACACTAGGATATGAAGAAAATAAACTAAAAATAGAAACAAATGCAAATAGAATTGATAGAGGTTTAATAGAGTGAAACTAAGAGTTGAATGTTGATCTTAGAAGATTATGAAAATTGGAAGAAGGGTATGTGCAAGATCATCGTGCAAAAAACAGGCCCGTAAGTGGCAAAAAAATCAGAAAAATTAGTGTTAGGCAACTTGATGTAAATATTTGAATAAGTTATCTATATTATTTCAAAAATATGTAAGAATAGAATTTGTATAAAATTGAATGTAGTTTCTAAAATACTAGGTTTATTTAAAAATAAATAAAATCTATTTGGTGAAAATTTGAAATTTCAATGCAAGAGTACAAATTTCGGGAAAAAATAAGAAGTAGGTCCACCACCCCTAACCATAATAAAATGATAATTATTTTTTGTAATATTTTATATATAAGTATAGGACTCATGGCCAGATGTGATGCATATTTTTGTAATTTTTCCAAGTAAATAATTAATTATGAATTTTTATTACAAAT
This sequence comes from Sequoia sempervirens, assembly GCA_007258455.2. NCBI lineage: Eukaryota > Viridiplantae > Streptophyta > Pinopsida > Cupressales > Cupressaceae > Sequoia > Sequoia sempervirens. The sequence goes on along the minus strand of VDFB02274714.1, from coordinate 31,544,031 downwards.
TTTAGAAAATATAAAAAATCGTCACCACCAACTTGGTCAAAAATTCATGAAATTATTTTTTATTTTTTTAATCCTATAGTATGTGAAGCATAGAATGTGATACATTTTGGATTCAAAAATATGATACCGTTTGAAAGTTATAGATGTTTTTCAATCAGCCTATCGATCAGGACTTTAGTCATAATTCTAATAGAAAATGAATAATAATTATTTATTAAATTCAAATTAAATCATAATTTATATTTTTGGAAAGCTGAGAATGTCCTCTAAAAACCCTTTTCGTTTCATTCATTTTGGGTGAAAAAAAGTTGTTAGCCACATACCCTCATAATATTGCCACTTTTTGGCGCACCATGATCCTGCACATACCCAGAAATTAGTATTTATCATGAGTAGGACTCATCAACCATTGATGGAAAATCAGTCCTCCTATTGGTAAAAAAACCCGAAACTATTTTCTAACTGCTAGGAACTAGATTTTGAAAAAATCAAATTTTCTAGCCTAAAGGTGGGACTCATTCTCCACTTATGATGAATTAGTCCTCCAAAAATCTAAAAATTCAAGATTCAATTCTATAGGTCCAGATTTGTACATGTCTTATTGTCAGGTTGAAGAAATCAAATCTACAGAAAATGGACTATAGGTTGTATCCAAGCTTGAACTAGGGTTTGGTTGACTTGAAACACTTTAATGATTTGTTGACCACCTTCCAACCCCTATTTACTTGAAAAATATACCTACAAGAACTACAAAAACACATGCCAAGAGGGGGAAAATGGTTAAGGGTTAGAGTATATGGATTTACCTTTGTCAGATCCCACTTTGGTAATCAAACCCTTGATAAAGAAATGAAATGAAGTAAGAAAGGAATGATGAATTAAAAAATTCAAGTGTCCTCATCTCACCAAAACTTTGTTGAAGAAGTCTAGAGATATGTCAATGGTTGCTCTAAGATGTTTGATTCAACAATGCTTGAATGAGATGATTGAATACTTGAATGAATGGGGGTTAAATGGATGTAAAAACACTTATTTATACACTCGTATGCCATAATTTCCCAATAATACATCACAGGATGGCATAAGGTCTTTTTGAATAAAAAATCGAAGGAAGTTTTGAATTATTTTGAATTTGGAGCCTAGAGGGACTCATTCACCACCCATGACGAATGGGTCCCACTTTAGGATTGTAAGTGGGTGTTAAGAATTAAGTTGAATTTAATATTTTTGTTGGGTTTACATTCAAAAATACACTTAATTAAGGCTTATGAATGCATAAATGGGTCAAATAAATCATAAGAAAGGTGTAAATAGTGATAAAAAGCCTAGAAAAGTAGGAAAGCTTGTTACAATACTTTACAACACTTTATAATTGGACTTGATAAGTGATAAAAATGTTATTTTTAGGTGAATTGTAATAAGAAGAGTTTAGAAAAGTGTAGAAATGTGTTACAACACTTCACAACACCTTCACAAGACATCATAATTTGAATATTCAGGACCTAATGCGAATGTAGAAGTTACATTGCAACATTAAATCAAAGAAAAATACATCAAGAATCATGAGAGAAAGACCTAAAATACCATGAAAATGTCAATGATCCATTTTTATATGGTACATGTATCCCCCACTTTAGTGAGAGGACAAACTTGCTTCAAACTCACACTAAAGTAGCTATGCATATCGAGAGGGATCCAAATGCACTTATGCTAGTAAGATGAGATAACAATGATCAAGAGGGATGATCAAGCCCCCAAGATAAAGATCCCATTCCAAACTAAACATAAGAACAAAGAAAAAAATGTGAAATAGAAAGAGAGAAGAAAGAGGAAAAAGGAAAAGTTAGATCAAGCTTTGATCATTTGTCTAGCTAGTTGTGGATCAGATCTAGGTTGTTCATTTGAAAAATAAAATTCATACTCACTCTAGGGTGATGGAACTCATGGAAATCAATCAGGTGAGAAGGCCCAAAAGGTGAGAAACATACACTAGTTGGTATGCCCTCACAAACACATAGGTGGATATGGGGAAAGTCATACCATGGAATGGGATTCCTGCTCAACCATACTAAAGTTATACCTCCTGATAAATTTAACAAGGTTCCACAAAGGAAAACATCGTTTCATGCTTCATGAGACAAGCAAAGATTTGTATGCTTAGAACTCATGAATAAAAAAGATGGAACCACAAGCATGCAAGCTGTGTTATGCAAGGTGGCCATGTGAATGCAAAAAAAATGTAAAATGTAAAAGATGTTGAAAGGAGTCTTGTTAAGTTCATGCAAGGTCTATCTCTTACACAATATTTCATCTAATGTCTTCAAAAGATGACCAATTAAAGAATAGAATATTCACAACTTAGGGTATGCAGTGCATCTCATCAGACCACTAAGAGGAATGTAATATGGTAAGATAGATCATGCTTATGAAGGACATCACACCCAATGTCATCTACAAAGTTATAAAAACATCGTATTAAGTAACAAGGTTACACTAAGAACCAAGAAAAATGAAAAAATGAATAATTCTAATGTATTCCCCCACTTTAAATGAATTGATACACATCGTTCTATGAGAAATTGCTTTAAAGTAGTAAAGGAAAAATGAAAAAAGAAACAAGACATGAGAGCCAACTTGGAAAGCCCTATGCCAAGTCATGTTTCAAAGTAAGGTTGCTTCATGTAGACAAAAAAGAAAAAAAAAGGGGAGGGAGTTACCCCATAGAAAGGAACACACCAAACATATAAGGGATCTATGGATTTGGGGTCAGTATGTTTGTTGCTGCAATGTTTTTATGAAAGAGCTTGAAACTGTCATCATTCCCTGAAATATGTATAGAACTGGAGGAATGACAAAAAGAGAGAGCAATAAAGTTTTTTTTGGGTGAACATGGAAGATATATTGTGGTCTCAACACTTTTCATCATCCATATTTCATATTATGTCATAAAAGATGAAGGATTCTATAAAATTTGAAATATTTCTATTAATATTTAGAGTTTTTCTTATGTTTGATTGGACCTCAATGGATGCTTCCCACAACAAGATTTGAAAGACTGCACTGTGCTTTGTTTATCCATTTCTTCACATTCTCTTCCTAACAATCAAGGGTCTTTGGCATTCTGTCTCTACCATATCAATTATAAGGAATAGTTAAGGTTTGAAGTGTTGTAAAAGCTTTGGTGCATCACCATCTTTATGTTTTATTCACATTTATTTCTACCATTTTCACAAAACAAAAAGAAGAGTCGGCTTTGTATAAAAAATTTGGAGGTCATTTAGTGAGGCATAAATTGGTCCCCCACTTGTTGAATTTCCCATAAGGCTATTCAGAGAAGCATAAGCGGGTGATCCCCCAAAGTTGGTTTACAATTTTTAAGAGATTTTGAGTTTTGCATAAATCACATACTTTTATAAAATATAATGATTTAAGCCTTAAAATGTTCCATTTAAATCATTCAAATTGAAGAGGGTTTAATAAAACTAACTTATATTAAAACCCCTTGGACAGAACCCCGCTAGTTTTAAACCATACCTATAACAAAGTCTCCTTTGCACCTATGAAAATTTTGATAAAAAATCACTTTTGATTTACCTTTTGAGGGATCAAATGAATTCATTTAAAATTTATTTTTCGTAGGTATGTAGTCCTTATTATCAGTTTTCCAAAAATTATAATTTTAAATAAATTTAATTTTATTATTATATTTATTTTTTATTTCTTGTGAATGTAGGTTTTTCACTGAAAATCAAGCTCTATGTTTTGTACATGTGGAAAAATAGAAGATTATAAAAAGAAAATGAAAAATATGAGTGCACTAGATATTGAAGTCCTTGATCCAACAAAAAGAAATTGAATTTCAATACATACAAAAAAAATTGTGCTATACAATCCACCTATGTCTAAATTGTAATTGGTTTGACTTCGAAACATGATTACGAAAAAAATATTCAATAAAACACTATGAAACCAATTGGAAGCACTATATATCTTAGTTAAAAATCTAAATTTTAAAAAATAATAATTTTATCCTTCATGGGAAAAAATTTATGTTTTATATCATGAGCATCACTCCTTAAAAATGGTGTTTACTAAAAAAACCAATTTTTGAAGGAGATCGAAAAAAAGCGCAATCTGATTCCAAAATTTTTGAAAAAACATATATTTATAATCTATAGAAAAAATTTCACAAATCACTAGTTTGCATCATCTTCAAATTCCTCATAGTTTAGTTGCTATAAGTGCCCGAAAGTGAAGATTTAGTTAAAAAAAATCTGTTTAGTGTCTAGTTTGGCCAAAAATTGTAAACTAGTATTATGGGATCATCCAAGCTTTAATGATCAACAGTTCTTTTTCTAGCATGCCCAGTAGGATCAATTTTTTTTCAAATGTCTAATTGGAAGTCAAAAATATTTCTTAAATCAAACCAAGAAAAAGACTAGAAATTTCATTTGCAATATCCAAAAAAGAGCATTTTCAAGAGGTCATTTCCAATACTCCAAATTACGTACATGTGCACCTAGGAGAAAAAGACTTAAAGAATACATATCATCTATAAGAAGAAATAGGGTAAAAGGTGTTAGCTCATAATATGGAGCCTTATATATACTCTACCAAGAGGTTGAACCTTCCAAATCAAAATACTCATCTACCCTATCAATAGGAATTTGTTTACAATGGCTGATATAGGTGCTCCTACTCCTAGAAATTTTGTAACCTGGGATAGCGATAGCCATTACAACCACCTACATCCCTAGATGTGTGACCTGACATACCTACCAATCCTCTCAAGGAAATCCTAAAGTTTTTGGGGAGGATTTTAAGATCCCTTCTGAACATCTCCAAGATATAGCGGAGGTATGTAGAATACATAAAATTGCGGTAGAAACTTTTTCTCTCAGATTACTAGTCGCATCCTTTAAAGGAAAATCCCAGGACTAGTATAGCTCTCTGGCTTATGGTTCTATCTTCTCTTCAGATCAAATTGAAGACAATTTTTTTGAACACTTCTCAAAAGAGGGATATTTCTCCTCTCTATGCAATAATTAATCGCCATCAAGAGGGCCCTACAAGAGGCTATGAGTGACTTTAATAACAAGTTTCACAAAACCTGGCGAAGGATTCTTGTGATGGCTAGGCCTTTGGTCGCTAAGGAATTCATGTTTTATCTAAAGGATTTCAATTCACACATTGCAGTCATTGTACAGTCTATAGGAGGAGATATTCTCTTCAATGTATACGATCTGGCTAGTACATTGAAACTAATATGATCAATGCTAGGAAACTTCCACCACATCCCCTAATGCCCATGTTCATGGAAATATTTAGTGGCACCCATGAAGAAACAAATCCAAACACTTTCTCCCTACAAGAAAGCATGGTAGCTATACCAACATCCATGTATGTGTACCCAAGCTCACAACCAAGCACATCAAGCTCCTCTTCATTAGCAAGAAATGTCAATGATATGAAGAACCTCATGTATTCCTTTGTGAATGAGGTAGTCTTCATCCCATGACAACAAGAAGCACCTCCAAAACCTCCCACATAGACCTATCAAAGAGGAAGACCATCTTATCAAAAAAATGCATATGAAGGAGTTCTGAGAGGACGAAGTCAACAACCTGTGCTCACAAACCAAATAGTCCTAGTCACCATGCCATTTTAGACCATTAATGACAATCCAAGCTAGAATAACCAAGAAAGGATGAGAACATGTGGTGCTTCCTATGTGATGATGGTCATATGCCCTGAAATTGTTCAAGGGGAAACCTTTAGTAGAGGATAGTGGAGCAAAGGAGCCAAGGCATATTTCCAGGCATGGAAGAATATCAGTCTCCCAGAATGGAGAATATTTTCTTTAGAGAAAAAACACAATGGATTTCCTTAGAGAAAGAGTTGGATATTGCAAAAGACCAAGTGCTTTTCACTTGGATGGAAGAAGAAGATGTTGTATTTGCAAATGATGCTCCAAAAAATAATTCCACAGAAGTAGAGTTAGACTAAAACACAAGGTCCAAAAGAAGAATCACTAGAGAATACATGCAATGGAATCCATAATTCCCACAACCACAATAATGGCAAGCACAAGTGGATCATGTCATGCAGGATTGACCCACTCAGAAGTCAGAAGATCAAACATTACTAGGGAAATAAGTGGATAAATTACTAAGCTCATCCATGTTTGATCAGCCTCTCATGAAGAAAAAAGAGATACCATCATTCAAACCCAAGGTCTAGCCAATCAGAATGTTCAATATGGTCAAACAATTGAATAAGGTGCTCATTAATGTATCTCTATGGGACATTATATCAATTCTGGAAGAAAAGATGTTGGTGCAAGAGGAATTAAATGAAGAATAAAAAATTCCATGAATGAATATGATTCCACCACATAATCAAGTTAGAAACAAGGATCCCACATTGATCTCCCAACTTTTGAGAGTAGCAACATATGTAAATTTTGAAGATAATGCAAATGTGAAAGAGGTAAGAAAACCAAAGCCCACACCTTTTAAAACTTATTGTGGGAGATAAGCTTTTACACAATAACATGATCAATTCGGGAGCTAGTACTACGGTCATGCCTAAACAAGTGGCCAACACCTTGAAACTTAAGTACAAGCCTCTTGAGAAAGGGATCATGCAATTAGATGGGAAGAAGGTCCCAATTGTTAGATGCATCAAGGATCTATCTTTAACTCTCTTTTCATGTCCAAGAAAAATTGTCACACAAGAAGTAGTCATGATAGATACCCCGCCAGTATTCATGATGTTCCATTGAAGGGAATTTATAGCAAAGCTTGGTGGATACATAGCACACAATTGGACTCATTTGATATTGCAGATAAAGCATGGGGAAAATAGGAAAATATTATCTAATTCCTTACACCCTAAACATATAGCTGACAGTGTGGTCCTATGTTTTGAATTGGCACATACCTCCTAAAAAAGGGAGACGTATTATGTAGAAATGTTAGAAGATGAGGAGGATACAATTGATCAAACCCTTGAAGAGGATGTCCTCCTCAATCAATTTATTGATTCTAACCTTTTTGGGAACTTCCATGCTACTGGATTGGGAACCTACATCATCTTCGATAATGACCAAGTCTTCCAAATATTCATAAAAGAGTAAGAAGATCCCAACAGACTGGTAAAAATAGTCTATGAATGTTATATTTTGATGGTGTCAAATGCAAAGTTGATTCTAGTGCAAAGGTCTGATTCATATCCTTGACTAGATCAGAGAACCTCAAGGATTTTCATTTATAGTTCCCATGCTCAAATAATGATGTTGAGTATGAGGCTTTGGTCCATGGTTTGTGTTTTATAGAGTGGATGGGTGTGAAAAGAATACAAATGTTCAGAGACTTAGAGTTTTTCATAAGCCATGTATGTGGATAGGCAACTAACAAAAATGTAAGAATGAGGTCTTACAAACATAGAATATGGGATTTGACCAAGAACTTTGAAGCTTTTAATATCTTGATTATTCCATAGTCCCAAAATTCCACCACAAATCAGATGGATTTGATCAGCTCATAGTTTGAGCCGACTCTCAAATCAATAACAAAACATAATGTAGTGCACATCATTGTCTTAGCATAAATTCCCAACAATCATCAGAAATGACACATTTTTTATGATGACATTCAGATTGTCACTTTGCTATGAAATTGAAAGAATTTTTTTGATCATCCACAATCTAAAGCTAGAAGAGCTATGGAAAGACAAGTGATCCAATTAAAGGGCAATAAGCTAGACTATGAGGTTTAATTTCTCTCAAAAATATTTTCAATGCAAGGATGCAAGGAATGGACAACAAATATTTTATTGTTGATGCAAAAGACTACCAAGATCTCATTATTGAAAATGGAAAAGCTAAAAGTCAAAAGATATGTCCTACAAAAGGATAAAGAGAGAGATTGAAAGGACTATGTTCTAGATATGACAAGCTCATAACTTACACCTATGATGATCTTAGAGGATATGATCTAGGCATAATCTAGCACACTATTGACTTGTTTGAAGGCTTAAAGCTTGTTCGACAAAAACAAAGGTTGGTCAATCTAAAAGTTGAGGCACTAATGGCACAAGAGCTTACCAAATTAATTGACTCAATAATCATATACCCAATCAAACATTATGCCTGGGTATCCAACCTTGTACCAATGCGAAAGAAGAATGATGATATTCAACTCTGCATGGATTTTAGGGATTTGAATAAGGCTACATTAAAGGAACACTAACTTTTTGCCTCAATGGAGTATATTTTGTAGACCCTGTCTAGATTAGAGATGTTCTCATTGCTTGATGGTTTTTTGAATTATAACTAGGTCTATGTAAAAGAAGAGGACCAACATAAAATAATGTTCACTACCAAGTGGGGAATGTTTGCGTACTTAAAAATGTCATTTGGACTCTCCAATGCTAGTGTGATCTTTCAATGAGCAATGGATATCACCTTCAAAGGGTTGATTAATCAAATTATCTTAATATATTCAGACAATGTGACTATTTTTTCAAAATCAAGGGATGATCATTTTGATCATCTGGAAAAGGTCTTCAAAAAATTCCAATAGTTCGAGATTTCCTTAAACCCCAAGAAAACTATCTTTAGAGTGCCACAAGGGAAGCTACTCCAGGATTTGTGGTATCAAAAGAAGGAATATCCATAGACCTCCAAAAGGATGAAAGCTATAATAGAGATATCATTGTCATTCAGCCAGAAGGGGCTACAATACTTTTTGGAAAAGATTAATTTTATCATCCGATTCATTTTTGACTTCGCAGGAATCACGAGACCTATCACACTGATGTTAAAAAATATTAGGTAAAGATTCCCCTAGGATTAGATCAACATGATGTTGATTATCTAATTTTTTGTGGAAAACCATAAGGTAACTCATTTGTTATAACATATCTATAGTCTTCTAGTATCTTTACTGCTTTAGCCAGAATTGGAGCTTCTTCATCATCTCCTCTTTGAACCATTAGTGCATAACAAAACCCTACCACCTTAACTTCTTTAGCAAGCTCCCTTTCAAAAAAGATAAGTCTAGTCAGGCTGCAACCAAACTAGATGCCAAGATATAAGATTTTTTGGCACTAAGACACAATGAAATCAAATATCAGATAAAAGACACAACTTGCAAGACACCATATAAGTCATTTGAGAAAAAGGATTCCAAAGGGGGTTCCTTTGGTAGGGAACCCTTCAAGATAGTAAGGTCCCATTCAAAGGAACACTCCAATTGAAAGAGATGGTATTTTCTGCAAGTGATTTTATCATCAAGGAATCCTTTTGGAAGACCTTGTTAAGGAATATCATGGAAATAATTATTCGTTTTCAAATGAAAGCTTTCATAATATTTCATTTTAGATAAAATTACTCCTATTTCAAAAGAAAAAGTTTCAAAATCTTTCACTATGAACTATTTTTCAAAAAAAAAAAATGATCAAGGGGTTCTATTCAGAGAATGCATCATTTTGGAAAATGAGAGGTTTTTAGTAAGGGATTCCTTCATGAAGGAATTCATTGTATATAATTTTTATATCAAGGAATCCTTTCGAAATAATTCTCCTTATTGAAAATTAGAGGGTATGTGCAGGATCATGATGGGCCAAAAGGTGGCAATATGCTGGGTATTTATAGGGTATGTGGCCGACAACTTTTTTTTTAACCCAAAATTGATGAAATGAAAAGGGTTTTTAAAGGAGATTCTCAACTTTCCACCAATATAAATTATGATTTACTTTGAATTTAATAAATAATTATTATTCATTTTCTATTTGAATTACAATGAAAGTACTGATTGATAGGCTGATTGAAAAACATCTATAGCTTTCAAACTATATCACATTTTTTTAATCCAAAGCATTCATCACATTCTATGCTTTGTCTACTATAAGATTAAAAAAATAAAAACTGAATTTCATTAAGTTTCCACCAAGTTAAGGTGGTCAGACATACGTGTTTTTTATATTTTAAAAAAGTTGTAATAAAAAATTCATAATTAATTATTTGCTTGGAAAATAATTACAAAAAAATATGCATCACATCCAAACATGAGTCCTCTTTTTATGTCTAAAATATTATAAAAAAATATTATCATTTTATTGTGGTTAGGGTGGCTAGATAGACACCTACTTATTTTTTCCTTGAAATTTAAGTACTACTGCATTGAAATTTCAAATTTTCACCAAATAGATTTATTTTTATTTTTTAAAATTAACTTAGTATTTTAGAAACTACATTCAATTTTCTACAGATTCTATTCTTACATATTTTTAAAATAATATAGATAACTTATTCAAATTTTTACTTCAAGTTGTCTAAGTCTATTTTTTAAAAAAAAATTGTCATTGAAGGGCCTGTTTTTTCCATGATGGTCCTGCACATGCCCTAGAGAAACATGGTATCCTCCCTTAGGATGATGTGTACTACACTAAGGAACACATGACATCCTAATGAGAGAAATGGGAGGTAGAGATGTTGTGGAATGCAACACATGATGATATTTTTCCATGGTATGTTGTCAAACATAGAGGAAAACACATTGAAACCACAACATCATGAAGCAAACAAATAGAGATGAAGAAATCAAGAGACAGGGGATCTAATAATTTGGGGTAAAAAATGTCCATATATATAAATATATATATAATATAATATATGTACTATTTTTTATCAATCCCCAAAGTTCTCAAAATGTGAAGAAGAGCACATGAAGACAAAATTAAAATTGAATAAAAGGGGTCAATATGGAAGAAGGCCTAAATTCCTCCAACACTTTGCATCATCACCAATATCGAAAAGAAATATAATGACACATAGAATAATGATTAAAAAAATAGAAGTGTATGAAATGTTTTGCACACCTGTATCCAAGAACCTACAAGGGTAGAAAGATTACAAGAAAACAGATCACAAAAAAAATAAGATAAGAATGAGAAAACATAAATACACAAACAAATCTGACCTATAGATGAAGAAGAGTTACCACCCTAGTCCTCATCAACCAATAGGTCATCTCTCTCCCAATCTAGATCATTGTAAGGGGAGGGATGATAGACCTATAAGTGTGGAATAGTGAGGGAAATACCCACTGACTCACTTCTAACAAGGGCCAAGGAGGAAGGCCCCTCAAAGCATTCTTCAATAAGCTATTATGAAGTAAAATTCATGGATCTTGCAAAGATAGAGGGAAAATTCAAGATGTCTTCTACCAAATTAAACATGCACTTTTTAGGGGAAGGGAAAGGGATCTAAGAACCACTACTAATCTTGGGAAGAGGGCAGGTGACTAGCTCTGGAGAAGAGGGGGCCACCTCTGTCACAAAGACACCATAGGAAAAAAAAATAGCTTATGAAGAAGGTGAACCCTTCTTCCAACCTCCACTCATAGGGAGGTCATCCTCTAGCTTGCACATCAATGGAGGATGTTGAACCCCCCCAAAAGAAGAAGAAGAGGAGGAGGAAGAATAAAAAGCCTTAATAGAAACCACCATTATATTCATAATGTCGATAGGTTGTGAGAAAAGAGGGATGTTTGGAAGGGACATCAAGAGAGGGGGATCCATGGATGGAGAGAAGAAAACTTACACCCTTTTGAGGTGAGCATCATCAAGATATATTGGGGGAATTGAAAGAAAATTAGAGGCGATGGGAATCAAGGGGGAAAAAAAAGTAGAACAATATAAGAAGATACAAGAAGAGATGCAACTAGCTTCCCATCCATCTTCTATGAGGCAACATGCTCAATTGCTAGAGACTTTCACCTATACTTATGATCACATGCAAGCTAGTTATGTTAGCTACAAGAATTGGAGGTCACAACTTGAGAAGAAACAACCGTAAGAGGAGAAATAGACATAGACACCTCAATAATAGGCCTCTTCTTGTTCGCTACCCTAGGGATAGGTGGAGGAACATTAGTAGTCCATAAAGTTTAAGAAGCCAAAACAACTCCATGAGAAGAGTTCTCCTTGCCATAGATAGTAGGTTAGGGAATCATAGGAAATACAAGAAGCTCAAAAACTTCACAAATCTCTTTTTTCCACCTAGGAACCATCACACCTCCCATCGAGGGCATGGGAGAGGGAGCTAAAGATATCATAGTGGGAAGAGAAGTAGAAGAAAATAGAATTGAAGAAATAAAAGGAAAAGGAGAAATACCTAGAGCACAAGCAAGCTTCCCCTTTTCCTTTAATGAGTTAGAGGAGGTAGCTTGTTGATGCCCTATCATAGAGGCTTTTATAGAGGTGACATAAGGAGACACTGATAATTGAATTTCAATGTTGTGACCCCAATGTTATATCTAACATAAGCTTGATATAAGAGGTCTCCCCTAGGAGGGAGAGGTACAAATAGAGCAGGAAAAAGTGATCTAGGGAGAGCCCCCATGTGACACCAACAATTTATAGAAATTTTTGTGCACTATGTGCACAATAACTTTTTTGGGGGAACTGTAAGCGTTTGTGGATCACAGGGGCAACACCATTTATAGAGGCTAACCATGGGATTCGTAGCCTAAATTTGAAAAAGTTAGATTTTTGGATCATGATAAATGGCACATCAACAGATTTGTGTCCAATAGTGACTAATAAAGAAATAACACCCCTAGATGCGATAGAAATTCCATCATGGGTATGGAGGGTGGTCTTTGAATATTTGTATCTCTCCTTGTATAAGATGTTTATAAATATATTTTTTTCCATTATCACATTTACCTAACTTGTCAGATCAACTAAGACACCAATTACGATGTTTTCATTAATCTAGGTAGGAATGTATAATAGGGAAGGCTCCTTGTTAAGAGGTACAACATGTGAGGTGAAAGTTATATCAATTATTACACTCACATTTTCAGAAGGAGATATATGTGTGAATGAGACCATGTTCACATACTTAGATGGAACTATATCACAAGATAGAAAAGATTAAATTATAAGATAGTGACCCGCCTAGATTCCAGTTCCTAATATCTTAGAGTCCTCCTAAACACATATATTGGGGTTGTAGATTGGGCTACAAAGTTGCACACCTTGTGACACAAAAATCTACAAGACACCTATGACATGAGAGAAATATTCTTGATATCAAGAACTGAAAAGGACATTTACATTGGGTTCACCAAAAAAGTATATTAGGGGGATTCATCACCCCCAAGGCTCTAGGTCATGTGAGAGCGAAAGGGAATGAACTACCCTAAACTACATTAGATTGAATAATTGATTGAAATGGAAAGAGACAAGATAAAAAGGAAGGGAAAATAGGACTCTATTTCCCTTATGCTAATGATAGGTGTTTTTCTTGGATTAGGTGACTCAAATGCAAATCTCTTAGACTACTGACCAGAAAGCTCTCTATCTAAGGATGATATTGTGGGACTCAAACTTCAACATGCCACGCTAGATTCTTAGGGATGTGTTGGTGTCTTCTATGGAAAAAATATCAAGTGATAGTCATAAAATCACTAAGCCTACTAACAACTCAAGTTTATTAGTTTCATAGTTTGACAAAAAATTACAAATATGTGAAGTACAATAGAAAGAATACTATAAAGCTATTTTAATGATATATTGATAGAGAAAAGAGAAGAATGAAACTTACATACACTCTAGTTAATTCTAGCTAGCTCCAAGTGGATGACACTATACCTACATACACAAAAAAAAATTGGGCTATATTTTGAGGTATGCCTTAGTCAGACCCCCATTTCGATGTACCCACCACCATAAATAGCTAGTATGAAATGATATAGAGAAAAGAGATAAAGAGGAGATAATAGAAATGAGACAATAAGAAGAGAGAAATAACAACCTAAATGGTACTCTACATGATGATAATTCAATTAAATGAAAAGACACAATATTACATTCACTACTATAAGTGCTCAAGGTTGATAGAGGAAGGAGAATGATAAAACAACCATACAAAGGAACTAGAGCTTCATAAACCTACAAAGACGATGGTGTTGAAGCATGAAGATGTTGTGGAAGATAAGTAGAAAGTTGGTAGCTACAATAAATAGTGATGGGGAAGAAAGATTGTAGAAATAATGATCAAGAAGTGTTGCATGAGTGAGAGAATGAGCTTGAGAATGAAAATAAGTGTGATAGAATGAAGTTTAAATGGATAAATAAAATAAAATAGTCATTTTTTGTTGGTCAATATTTGGTAGGATATTTTACCTCTGCAGGAAATCAGGAAGCATAATGTTTTTATAGATTATAGATGCCATAATCTTGTTCGGACGGTGTGTGCATGTCCCCAACAAAAATTCCTGCAAGTTGACACAAAACAATTAGGACACGTGGAACAATCAAGATGAAGGAAAAGAGGTTTTGAATCATTAGATTTGTAAATCTAAAGTAAGGGAAAATTAAGGGGAAGTTTTCCTAAGTAAAAATTTATTCCATTATAGGATTCGACTCCTTCATCATCAACTTGGTCCAAGTTCAATCTTGATTTCTCTCATAGTTTTCTTTCTTGCATGTGATCATTCAAGAATTCAAAATCCCTATGTCCCTCTTCACCACACTAAAAACAAATAAAAGTTCTTCAATGGTTTTCCCAACCTCTACCACCATTGTAACCTCTACCTCTCTAAAAGCCTCTAGGTCTCTTTGTTGACTAGGGATATTCTTTTGGGTATCTTCTTGTTTATATGCTCCCTAGGATGATTTCTTGCTACTGTAATTAAAACAAACTTGTGATGGAGATGATGCACCCCTCTTTTCTCCTCTATTCCTTTAGAAATATTTTCTATTTTTATTTTATTCTTCCTTTAAAGCTAACTAGCATGCCTCTTCAATATTGCTAACCCAATGCATTCTCAATTAGTCATGAATAAAAAGTTTAAGATCATTTATATACCTTAGAACCATTAGTTCATTAGTTCTTAATGCTCCACATGAATGGAAATTTTTAAAATTCATTTGTTTAATCTTCCACAATGGATACATTTAGTTTTAAGCTCTAAAAACTAAGAAAAGGTGTGTGTGCATAGTCTAGAGGGAGACGCTTCACTACTGAATTTGACTCCATTTTCCAACAAACGTTCATTGTTCTTTTGCAAAAAAATTGTCAAACAACTAACAAAATAATTTTCGTCACCAATTTTTTTGTCAAAATTTAGACAAATAATTAAACGTCGAAATAACAACCTAGATTCATCAGTTTTTGGCATCATAAAATGGCTCTGTTGTTCATTAGAATATCGATGACAACTTCATGTATCCACCGATGAATTATAACCAAAAATCAATTGCAATGCCTCTTCCAAAGCATCAAAACAACACCAGAAGTTCATTTCCATTTCAACAAAATGGGTAAGTAGTTACAATGAAACCTTTGTCATAGCTATAGCAACTTTGTCAGACCTTTTCGATGATTCGTTAGTTTCCTTTGTCCAAATTGTGATGAAACAATGCAATTTTTTTTAAAAAATATTCATTGAAATGTGCCATCATGGAGACTCTTGGTGATGACCACTGAAGCCAACCCATCAGTGAGAGATCAATCATTGACACAGGATAGAAAACTTAGTCCAATAGTCCATGTCTTGCCGATGACTTATGTTGGCAAGACACATCCAATGTCAGACAGAGCTAACCTCTTTAGGATTTCTAGATAGACCTACACCATGTCATCGTGGAGACTCTTGGTGATGACCACCAAAGCCAACCCATCTGTGAGAGATCAATCATCGACACAAGATAGAAAACTCACGTCGATAGTCCATGTCTTGCCGATGACTTTCGTTGGCAAGACATATCTAATGTCACACGGATCTAACCTCTGGAAGAGTTTTAAATAGACCTACACCATGTCATCATTGAGAATCTTGCTGATGACCACCAAAGAAACCCATCAATGAGAGATTAGTCATGGCCATAGGATAGAAAAATCACTATGATAGTCCATGTCTTGTCGATGACTTCCATTGGCAAGAAAAATCCAATGTCACACCGATTTGACCTCTGCAAAAGTTTTAAATATACCTACACCATGTCATCATGGAGACTCTTGGTGATGACCACCAAATCCAACCCATCGATGAGAGACAATCATCACCACAAGATAGAAAAATCACTCTAATAGTCCATGTCTTGTAGATGACTCCCGTTGGCAAGACAAATCCAATGCCACACTGATCTGACCTCTTTAGGAGTTTTAAATAAACCTACACCTTGTCATTATAGAGACTCTTGGTAATGACCACCGAAGCCAACCCATCGGTGAGAGATCCATCATCACCATAGGATAAAAAAATCAGTCTGATAGTCCATGTCTTGTCGATGACTTCCGTTGGCAAGACAGATCGAATGTCACACAAATCTGACCTCTTTAGGATTTTTGAACACTGTTCATTATAAGAAAGACATTTTGAGGGTCTGGCTAATTAAAAAAGTCTCTAAGAGAGTAAAAATATGGAACCTATTAATTTTCTTATTTTGGGGTTCTTTAAATCATATAATAGATACCATCTTCTTGTGTAATGTACTTATATTTAGATTTGAATTTGAGACCAATTGTCATTGCACATTCCATTTTACTTGCATAGAGTATTCTATAAGAAAGATATTGAAAATGCTAAATGATTTATGGTGTTGTATAACTCTACCTATCACCATAGTTTTGTTGTCCCCCCTAGAGAATCCTGCAAAGACAAGTTTACAATACCAAGTCAAATAATATGAAAAAGACTTACTTCCATACAAATTAAATGATTATTCTCACAATGGAAATTTTCTAATCACAACAACAATTCCATTAAAGGTTATCCATGCTTCATAAGAGATGATTGATCATACATGCAGACTACAAGATGCATAGAAAAATCATTACACTTGAGAATGACCAAGGGCTAACAAGGGAAGGAGTTAAGAAATGTCTGGATTAAAGAGAAAATGTGTAGGGAAAATCTTGAGAAATATCAAGAGAACAAAGCTTGTAGAACATATTCTTTACCTAATCAAGCTCTTGAACAACTTAAACAAAATTAAAATACAACACATACATGAGACATGTAATGAACTTCCAATATCTTCTATCTTTTTCATTAATGGAGAGGTAGGTAAAGGAGAAATAATTATAATTGTAACACTATTCATAGTCCAATAAATTATCTTATAATTTGTGTTCAATGGACCTTAGTTTTATCATTATATTGCCCATCTAATACCATATTTTAATCCAGGTTTCAACTATCTTAGATCTAAAGAAGCACCTTCAATTAACCATTTAAAGTACTATAAAAAAAGGTAATACTTTTACTTGAGAAATAATGGGTACACTCATAGGATTAAAGTTCTTACAATCATCAGGAATTATTGGCACATAGAAACAACCTGCAATATATGACTAGTCCTTAATATGTGACTAGTTTGCAAATTGATTGGTAGAAAATAAGGTTACAAACAGATCTACATAAAAAATTACGAGGAAAAACTACTGTAATCATCAAAATAGATGAAAATTTCAAAGGAAAGAGCCAAGTTGTATCTCTAGAGCCTAAAAAAACACATGCAAGAAACATAAAAAAAAAAGAACAAACCAATTTTTGGATGAATACAAAATGGTTCCTTCAGCAAGTGATTCATATGTTTCAACACTTGATAGGACATTAAGAATATTTTATTTTCCCTCTGTGAAATTAACTACTTACAGAAAAAACCCAGATACCAATATTATATACCTCCATGTCTAGCCAAGGGTAGGTATAAGAGAAAACAATTTCCTCAATGCAATGCCAAAAAATATCAATGTGTGTGTAAGTTTGTATTACTCAAAATATCATTTCACAGCCTAAGGAAAAATACCAAAGTGATGTTTTAAATTTCAATATTCACATGGGTTCCCTTATTGCTATGCATGGATATACAAGCATTATTTGAGCTCTAAACTATTCAAATAATAAGTATTTTATTAGGTATAAGATGGGAAGATTTTTTTTAGACATAATCCATCATCTTTTACATATCTTTATTCACTCCTAGAGATTTAGATAAATTTGTGTAAATGAGATAGAAATGTGAATTTTTATGACAAATAAAATTCTTAAAAGGAGGGGGGAGAGAGAAAAGGGTAGGGGGAAAGATAATTCTTGAATGTATATAAAAGTATAACATTATGATCATTATAACAATGAAAAGAATCTTAAGCTTGAAGCATTAATATCATTTAGAACATTTATGTTCAAGAATGAATGTAAGTAGAGAAATTTTTACATACCTGCAGATGGTACAAAATTTTATGGTTAAGTGGAAGCCTCCCATGAACAAAAAGATCCAAATATGTGTGTGTCTATCTCAATCAAGCCTCTAAACCCTTCAGAGCTATCAATTTTTCCACTAACTTGTTCTGCACAAAAGTCAAATTTTAGAGTTATGTCACCACTAGAAATAGAAGAAACAAAGCTTTGAAAGAAAATCCACACACAACACAATGTGGTATTCATATAAAGCCATCCAAACAAACTAAACTCAGAACAATGGAATGTAAACAACTTCAAATCATGATGCAGAGCATGGATTCAGGGTATAAAGAATCATTTCTTTGCCACCATAGTGAAAATTTGGCACTTTCTTTCATCTTTGTATATTGGTTTGATGCTTCAAATGATGCATTTATTATATTTAAAAGTGCATTTCCTTATTGATCTTCTCTTTGTTTCAAGAATATTTTAATATTCTCCACTTAATAGGGCCAACCATGTGATGGTGGAAGCTCATTTGGCCCATCCCCCCCCCTTCATGTCACTCTCAATTCCCCATACTCGATCATATAAAATTAATCATTCATTCATCCATTAATAATATATAACATTCACTCATCAAAATATAACATTAATTCATTCATATATTCACATTCATTCATTAACATATAACATTCATTCTTTCAGTTTTTACATATTATCAAAAATATGGTTGTCATGAAATGATTACAATCACTTTTTTTTTGTTTCTTTTTTAAAGCTAAAAAAATATGAAGTGGAGTATCATTTTATAAATCTTTTGTCCCCCCTTTAGTTGTTCTACCCTCTACTCACGATCTTAATGTATGCCTAGTCATGTGCTCATGACGTCGACACCATTGCAAGGGGGGATGCTGCAATATCAAAGAAATGTTAAATTGATATGTTTTATTAATATTGTTACAAGTATTTCATTAATTAAAAGAACATTAGAATGGTTCTCTTTACTTGATGGGTTCACATCATGTTCCTAACCTTCTCTAGCTTGATCATGCTCAACATGTTGATCATGCTCTACATGCCCTAAAGTTGAAACACAAAAGGTTACATTAATTAATACAACAATTAAAATTAAATATGTTTGAAAGAAAAAAAGAGTGGTCCTCTTTACCTAATGAGGCCACATTATGTTCTTGATCTTCTCTAACCTAATCATGCTCAACAAGTTGACCATGCTCTACATGCTCTAAAGTTGAAACATGAAAGGTTACATTAATTAATAAACCAATTGCAATTAAATATGTTTAAAAGAACATTAGAGTGGTCCTCTTTACCTAATGGGGCCACATCATGTTCCTAATCTTCTCTAGCCTAATCATGGTCAACATGTTGATCACGCTCTACATGCTTTAAAGTTAAAACATGAAAGGTTACATTAATTAGTACACCAATTTCAATTAAAGATGTTTAATAGTATTAATCCATACTGAATTTTGTATAGCACATGAATACATCTAGTACCGAGATGCACACCATGATCTTCATCTACAAGTTGTGCTCTACCCTCACTAGGTTGCATTCCAATGTCATGTGTAGTATTATCATTGCTTGTATGTTTAAAAAAAATAGGCATGTAATTACTTTATAGTGGAAATTAATATTGAATAGATTGTACAAGTATTCAATTTTAAATAAACTTTATTGAGTTTATTTACCTAGGTTTCAAATGTAGTGGAAGATTGTGTTTTCCCAATCAAGACTCTTAGGAATTCAGCCATGGCTCCATAGCCTTGCTGGAAGAAAATATTTAGGTCCTCTTCTGTGGGAACTCTGTTGAATTTAGAGCCCTGTATTTTTGCATAATATCATGATTTTTTCTTCTATGGTGTGATAAAACAAAAATTATTTGAATGCAATATTTAATTTATTGATACTTACAATTCATGCAACTAATTTCATATAACCACTAGAGCCAAGTTTGTTTTGTCCGTGTCTTTCTAGTCTTTCCTTTGTTTCCTTCAATGTGTTGAGCAACCTATGAAAAGTTTGCAATACATTAGATTATGTAAAAATAAAGAGTAATCAGTATATAATTACATTTTTGATAGTATCACATGCCTTCCTTGGCCTAGTGGTGTCTTTCCTTTTTTTCTTTTCATCCTTCTCCTTTCCATCTGACACTAGGTCCTTCCACTCCCTCTTTGGAATCATGGGGTGACACTCATACTTTTTTTTCTTCTCTAAATGGGACCTATATTGGTCCCTTACATATTTTAGATAGGTACCAAATTTCTTAAGGACCTTGGTTCAGTTTAATGTTTTATCACAAAACAACACAACTAAATGGTTAATTAGCTCATCTTTTAAATCTTTATTTTGGGCATTCCACTATGTACTTATGGTGGGCCTGGAGAGCTCCAATGTAATATCACTTAAATGTTTATAAAGAACATCATTTCCTACAAAATGATCATGGGATCAATAGTCTAAAAGGAGTGATCAATAAGTAAATTAAAATTGGATTATATATAATAATAATCAAAACATTTTAAAGTACCTTGGACCTTCTCTATCCTTATGGGAACGAAATCCTCAGTTACCACAATTGTGGTCGGCAATGTTCTCGTACTAGTAATATGGGAAGATCTAGGAAATTTTGCTAAAACATCACTAGTGCTAGTGGCCTTTTCCTCCCTAGGTACATGTCCTAACGCATGTTCTAGCATGTGTTCGCTGCCAGAGGGTGCAGTAATGGATGCCTGCATGGTATGTGGTGCTGACAATTTAGATGACAATATATGCGTGGATGATGGGATCAAATGATGTGATGTATGCGCAGGAAGATTAGGATGGACACTTGTACCAACCCCTACTCCTCAAGAAGCACTTGCAGTATGCTAATCATGGCTAGGAGCATCATGAGGACACAAAAAATCCTATAAAAAAAACACATATTTTAGTTCATGACATAAAAGAGTACAAAATATAAAACCATGAATGAACTTATGTTATAATTAAATACCTCATGACAACTTACTTGCAAGTTTTGTGCTCTCTTAGTCAATATTTTAACCCTCTCTCTTATCTCATATGTTTGAGGCACTATGAATAACAACTTAAGGATTTCTTTATTGCATTTGTTGTGGGTTTTCCTTATCATATCGAGAAGGTTTGTTGAATAAGTGATGTCATCATCACATAATTTTGACTGCACCTCCCTATGGATGCTCTCATCTACTACTGGTGCCTTTCCCCGATCAGTCAATTACAACAAGAATATTAAAAACATTATCAAAATTAACCAAATAAACTTATGAAAAAAAATAATAAAAAAACATTTTTCTCATATCTAATTTGTACAATTACAATGAGGTAAACCTATTAGGTAGAAGCACCTAAAGATGCATCACGATTTGTGGTCTAGGTAAAATACTCCCCCATACAATCAATGTCCGTTGTGACAAAACTTAAATATAAAAGACATTACCAAAATGAAACCAATAGACTTATGAAAAAGAAGAAGAATAAAATGGTATATTGGAGTCATTAATTGGAGGTTGGGTAAAATGGTGCATAGTATGTATCACCCCCATAGTAACTATTTTTGTAACTAAGTGATTTAAATTGTAATCGATTAGCAACTCTTTTCGTACAATTATTGATTTTATTGCACATATGAATACACATTTTCCCTCACGCGCCTTGAATATGCAATTGGGTTGCTTATTTGTTCACCCGGGTCATGTACTATTTATAAACACTACAATATTCCCTAATACTTTTGGCCTTCTATCAATGTACATAGCCACTCCTTTATTTTAATCCTTATCTTTTAGTTGTAAATAATTTCCTAACAGTGCATACCTATGCATACTTCATGTATATTGAACCTGTTGCATCCAATCTTTGTAACTGTAACAAGGTCCAACATACTCCATCAATTTAGTAACTTTTTCGTAACAGACCTTTATCCCATCCATGAAAAATAGGCCCAAACCATGTAATGACGATGGTTCCATGTGATATATCCTCTCATTGACACAAAAATCAGTGTTTATTGGAGGAAGTTCCTTGGGTACCCATTTTTTTTGTAGATTTTTGTACCTCAAGGGCACCTCAACATCGCCTATGCTCTCATCATCATAAGAACATGACCCCGCATCAGCAAGAAAAAATTCCATGCATTTACGGAATTTTCTTCTAATATTTTGACCTCTAGTTGATCTCCCTCTTTTAGACCTACTACATGTCTCACTTTCCTCTTCTCTTCTTAAATTTCTCTCGCTCAAGGAAGAAAAATCTGAAAAAATACCTATTTGGTGGTACCTGCACTCATAACGATGTTGGTTGAAGTTCTTTCATGGTGATGTGATCCTAAGGTGACATTATGGTTAATCTATCATTTCATCATTATAATTTCATAGGTTATAAGGTAATCAATTCTTGATAGATTGCAAGTTATTGTTACTACCGTCCAATTGTGTCCATCACAAATCAAATCTACTTAACGTTTTAACTCCCAAACTTTGTAACAAGTGTTAAATGTCACTATGGTACACCAGTTAGAAAACCAAATCCTCAAATGTATTCTCTAATTGTAATCAAAGGAATTTTTCTCTTCATTCAAGTAAATAAACTTGAAGGGAAACACCACCATGTGGTTTATCAGACACCTACATGACTAAAAATAGCAGTAAATTTACATTTAATTTCCATATGTCTAAGTTGTTAATGGGGAGGGAGTGTGTACTACACTTGGTTAAGTCATCATAAGTTTATGCTTTGGGAATAATTGTTTTTCAGTCATCTTAAATATTCCTATGTCTAATTGCTAGGAGAATTTTGGTATATTTTAAGGTAGGGTGAGTGGTTACATCAATGTTCTAGTTCTCTACGACAATGTTTCAACATCTTCAAATAGTCAAAGTTAGTGCTCATAGTCATTTGAAACAACAACATTTTTATTATGTCTGATGGTAGGATTTGATAGCTTAAAATATCTCTACTTTGAAAAAAAAATATCTCTAACAACTCTAAGAGCTATAATGGGATGGCCACCATCATAGGAATAATATGTTTAAGAGAAAAAATATTTTTGTATTGGTTGTTTCATATGAGAGAGACTAAATTTTGATTGGTTGTTTCATGTCAACAATCCAAGGATGGCATGTGTCCTTGGGGAGTTATGCTCAAGGTAGCATGCCATTTGATTAAAGATATGATAATTCTCCTTTAAGACATCTTCAATGTATCCATTTCACATTTAAGGAGAGAAAGATAAATATAGGGAAGAAAATATATAGAGAGAGAGGGAGATAATGACAAACATACAAATAGAAATGGAGACAAGGAGATAGAGAGAGGTAGAGAGATAAAGAGATAAGGATGAATAGATAGAGATATAGGGGGTGATTGATATGTCTCTCCATGTCGCTCTCTATCTCTCTATATATAACACTATCTATGTCACTCCCTCTTCCCCCCTCTATCTACTGAGCTATCTCTCCCTCTCCCCCCTTTCTCTCTCATTCACTCCATTTCTCCCTCCATCTCTCCTACTCTATATTTCTATCTCTATTTCTCTTTTTATCTTCCTTTCACTCCTCTCTCTATCTCTTTCTATCCATATCTTTCTCTACCTCTATCACAATCTCTCTATCTCTTTCACCATCCCCCTATATCTCTCTATATCACCCCGTTTCTATGTATCTCCCTCTCTCCCCTATCTTCTTCTCTCTTTCATATCGCTCTCCCTCTCCCCCTCTTCTTTCTCTCCCTTCTCTACCTATCTATCTGCCTCTCTTCTCTCTTTTCCTCTTAAACCTATCTCTCCCTCTCTCCCCCTCTTCTATATCTCTCCTCTACATATATTTCTCTCCCCCCTCTCTATCTCCCCCTCTTTATCTCTCACCATCTCTCCCTCCCTATCCCCCCTATCCATTTACTCTCTATCTCCACCTCTATTCCTTTCTCTTCCTATATATCTCCATCTCTCTTTCTCTTCCCATATATCTCTATCTCTCACTTTGTCTCTCCCAATCTATCTCTATCTCCCCATATATTAACTAAGAAGCTATGCAAGAATACGATAGTATATGTTGGTAAAACTATAATAGTGTTTTATTAAACTATAAGTAACACTAATCTTTCTAATGCCAATCCCTCTTATAAAATTAGTGTTTTTTTAAACTATAAGTAGATTATTGTCACCACACTTCATTCAACATGAAATGCCAAATGTAGCAATTTTTTTGTTTCTTTTGTCAAGTTTCATTAACCAAGCTATTTACTGGGTTGAATAAATTTGTGTTATGACCCTTCATCTCTTTAGAATAATTAGACAATATTAGTGAGATTGGGGAGGGGAGAAAACTAAACTCCTTCAAAATAGGGGTAGTTGTGGGTTTGTTGGTTTTCTTTGTATACTATATGCTTAGTTCCTCTAGGATAAATAAGTCACTTTAGATCATTTTCTTAGTTTTGTATCCTAACTAATATACAGTAAGGTTTTTCATTTTAATTGACTACTACATAATAGTTTGTGTTGAAAGAATTGTTTCCATTCTTTGTAGTTTTTACATTGGAATACAAATCATATTTAATTTCATGCCAATATACTTCTTTCATAAAGATATTTGTTTGAAATAAGTGCTTCATAAACCATCTAATCAAATCATAACCTATCAAAAAGGAAATAGGAATTTTCTAAAGAAAATAACACTTGACCCA
This sequence comes from Sequoia sempervirens, assembly GCA_007258455.2. Classification (NCBI taxonomy): domain Eukaryota; kingdom Viridiplantae; phylum Streptophyta; class Pinopsida; order Cupressales; family Cupressaceae; genus Sequoia; species Sequoia sempervirens. The sequence continues at coordinate 31,519,096 of VDFB02274714.1, read as the reverse complement.
ATCATAAGTGTATGGCCTTCGTAGAAAGGAGTGATCCACCATAGCAATAGCAACTACCTGATTTAGACCTAGTAGGTTCAACTCAACCAACCTATCAACCTACCTTTAAGAGGCTTCCAACAAGTTTATAATGACCAATTTAAAAAATTGAAACAACTCTCAAAGCTTGACAAAGAACAGAAGTTAGATTTCACACTTTGACTCCTTGAAACCTTGTAACAATGCAAACCTAGTTTTTTCCCAATAACTCAAAACCAGAGAAACACTTGATGGTGTTAGACACCCATTTTGGAGTTATTAAAAATACTTCAAGGGCAAGTAAAAGTGATTTTGCAAATTTTACAGTGATTTTGCACTTGTTGATTCCCTAATCAAAAACCTTATCTGGAGTATAATCCATCATAGTCACATATGATCACATCATTCTTGACCATTTGATATCATGAAAAACCTACAAAATATAGTATTCAAATAACCCATATCAGTAAGAATTTGTCCAAGTCTCTCCAATTCATAAATCATTATATTCTCATTTTCATCATATTGGCGACAGAGCATAAATGTCACACTAATTAGATTACATAAGAACATACATATCGGGATGAAATGGTCATTTGTCTCACTGATAAAGATATTCGTCAGCAAGACAAGTTCCATTGGGGTGAAATTTAAGGTCATATCGAGCATATAGGTCTCAATGATGAAGTTCCATTGACAAGAAACCTCTCTTGTCTCATTGATCAAAGCACAAGGAGTTGTATTAGGAGTCTTGGTGACATGAGATCGGCGGAATAATCATCGAGGAGACTTATAACATCGAGTAAGTTACTAAATTTCTTAACGATACACCATGTCTTGCCGATGAAGACACAAATAGATCAAGATAGTCATTGTGGTGACTCTTGGCGACATTTATATGAATCAAATGGATAGATTATGTGATATTGGCATAATGTCTCCCCAACCAAAAGAATGTTTAATGAACATTAGTCAAGCCTGAATAAAATGATCACCCAAATTTTGAATTTTATTTCTAATAGAACATTTGATGTGACAATGGGTAAATGCGAAGATCACCTACGCTCATGTTCAAAGCTAGGATTACTAAAGAAGACATATTGGGGAGATTATCTTATGGTCTCATTGATGAAGGGAATCTATTAGCAAGACAAGCCATCTCGACATGGAAAATATATGTTGGCTTGAATGTTTAAGTTTCACTAATGAAGTTTCATCGGTGAGACCATCATTCCTTTCACTGATAGGAGCATTGGGAATATATCGGCGAGACATGTGCCATCGGTGTAATTCATGAATGTTCACCTGATCCGCTAAGTTACACTAATGGGAGGATATTGGCAGGAGTTCTAGCGACATATTCAAGACCAAAATAAAATTTATTGGTGAGACTTATAACATCAGAGGAACCACTAAATGTGTTAGCGATACTAAAATTCATGTCAATGAAGAAACAAATGAACCAAAATGATTATCAGGGTGAGTCTTGTTGATGTATACGGGAAAAATTTTAACATCAGTTAGATGTGTAAAGTGTTACCCTGATTAGCAGAGTATTTATTGAACGTTGGTTGGGGCCTAATGTATAGATCACCAAAAATTTTAAGGTGTCTTGCTGACAAGTTCATTTGATGTGACAGTAAGGAATTCAAAAATCTATTACATTTGTGCCTAGAGTTAAAACATTAATGGCACTATGGAGTACAGGTAATTTCATATATTGAAAGGAAATCGTTGCAAAATGAACATTATTGTGAATTGGTAGCAAAGGAAACGAGGAGACAAACAAAGGGTCAGAGAATTGTTTCAGTTGAAAGACCTCAATCAAAACCAGTAAGTCCTTTGCATTTAAAATTTTTCATTTACGCAATTTTAAGTGAGTAATATGGAAGCCACCAACTTGAGGAAGTTGAAAGGTAGAAAAAAAATTGAGAATAGTCACCCTAAGAGTAAAAACTAGAAAGTTGAGTCTGGAATTGAGCTAGACAGTGCTGAACAAAAGCTGAATAAGGATTTAATTAACCAATTGCCTAGCTCTACGTCTAGAGGTAGGTGCTCCACACAACTAAGGGAAGAAGTGGATAAATTGGATGACAATTGCAAGTACAACATAGGAGATATTTGGACCCCAATAATAGGCTATGAATTGTTTAGATTTCACTTTCAATGAAGAGACCATTTTGAGCCAATTTGTAATCCGTGACATCTAAATTTGGGAGAAATGGTTTTCCCTAATGTGTTTATCAATATAGAGCTAGTAAAATTGTTGGCCACCCACTATGACTCAAAACTTAAGGCCATATGCAAATCATCTGGGAAAATATTCATATACATATTAGAGGCTTCAATATGTGAGGTTTTAAAGTTGGAAGGGTAGTGTAATGAGAAAATTGTGAATGAAGAGTTGGAAAAGGAGTTTTGGATAATGCACACCACTTACAAGGGTTGGAGGTTTCCCTTACATAGAATTAAACAAGATGGTAAAATTGTCCCACTTGATGATGGTGATTGGTCTCCATTCCATGTGGACTTATTCGAGCCCTATATGAGATATACTTATTTCTTAGTAGGACAAGTGTTGGGTATGGAAGTTACTAAGTATATGTCCATTGTTCCCATGGTAATTGCAACTAACATTCAATGTCATAATTCTAGGTTATTCGACTATGCTTCATTTTTCTCCAAGGGACTCGACTTAGCATTGGTCGCAATCAAGAATAAATCTCTTGTTCTGCACCTTAGTCATTATTCTCTTTTAATGCATCTAGTATTGTACTTCAGACAAGAGTTAGGGATTTGGCTAGAAAATTTGAAGGTTTCACAGTTTGATAAAGAGGGAAAATTGTTACCCATTCAATTGTGGATTTCCATTTGGGACAATAGGTTTGCTAATTCCAGTTTCCTATATTTTGAAGAATATTTTGTAAAGCCAGTATATGAATTCTATAGTCATCCTTGTGCGCACTCATTGTCTAATGAAATAAAATGCTTCCTTAGACCTAAGGACTTTAACAGACCAATTGATCACAATTGGGGAGAATTGTATTGTTTGGAAGATTCTACTATGGTAGGGGTGTTTGATTTTGAGGATTCTCCATTCATTTTTCCTAAAACAGTCCCAGATAGGATTGCATATTTGGAAATTGTAAGAAAAATGGATTTTTCTAGTTTCATGAATTTTGGTTCATTCGAAAAATAGGAATTTATGCCTAGTACTCTATGCTTTGGTGATTTTATTGTGCTTGCAAAGGAAGGATATGATTTGATCCTTGGAAAATTAATGTAGTATAATATGAATAAGGGTCCACCAAGAGAAGGTTTTGATCCAGAGGGATATATCAATTCATCCAAATAAAGGATAAAATTTGGATGATATGATCATGTGCCTTATCAGTTTGATGACATGATTAGAAATTTGGAGGCAGACAAAGCAAAGAGAGTGGTGGAGGAATACAACCAAGGGTTTTCAGATACATGGTTCCCTTTTTCTAGAGATGAGGAAACTAGAGAACATATGCCATGAGACCTACCCAGTAGGATTTCCATATTAAAAACTCAAGATTACAGCTGCCCTCCTAGAGAACTGAGTGTTGAAGAGAGCCAAGATATAGACACCAGATAGATGGTATATAGGTCATTTGTAGCAGACAATTAATTTGTGAATTCTTCAGAATTCAAATTATCCTTGTATAACCAAAAGGGCAAGGAGATAAGGGATACAATTGATAATATTACACCAAGCAATGAGGAGGAGCTACTAAATAATTTTAAATTAACTATGGATAGAGAAATGGCTAATATGACCCCCAAAAATGGAAGGAAAATGTTAGAGGATGTTGGATTTATGATCTTTCAAGGGTTGGATTTGAATTTTGCATTGGTTTTTGATAGATTCTTAAAGGATAATAGTGCCACACACAAGCTTAGTTACGAGGGGGGTGATAGAAATATATGTTGGATCCAAATATAACCTAGATGAAGGATCACTCATGATATGGGCCTTGTATCAACCTCATAGAAATTTAATGGTGATTGATACTAAGAAAATGTTTGGACATGTCATGACTCTAAAGGTTGGAGAGTTAGATCCTGTGGCAACTGCAAACATTGGGATTAATATGGAAAAATTGAATAAATCCCAAATACAAATTTTGATAAAAGAAAAGGAAATGTACAAAATGAATAATGAAAGGATCATGAGATAAAATGATTGTTTGAAGGAAATGCTAGGAGTCACAATGGGACCTCCTAAATTAATAACACATGATGAAAGCTCACAGGTAAAAGATCATTGGGAAGAGTTAACTGCATATTCACAAGGTAAATATGATACACTTGTTGCAATAATTAAAAAAATCCAAGCCAACTTAACATTTGGTTGAATAAGCTATGGGGAGAATATTGAAAGAACAATGTTATAGGGTAGAAACACAAGAGAATTGATGGAAAGATTGAAGAAAAGTTCTGAGAATTAAATGAAAGAAATGTTCCTGATAATGTGGTCATTAGTATGGGTAACCAAATTATAAAGTAATAGAAGGAATATTATGAGCAACTGTGAGAAGATGCAAAGGGGATGGTTAATGTTACGAATATGGGATTGCCTACACTATTTGAAGATCAAGAAAAGTTGAAAGAGAAAGCCAAGTGGATCAAAGAATGTGAATTGTTGTTGTAGGGAATTCTAGAAAATGCTATAAGGAAGGATTTGACATTGGACAAGAGTTGCAAGCACAATGAAAGGATGATAAAGGTGGAAATATTGGCGAGGAATGCATTAGGAGATGTCGATACTCATGAACAATAGGATTATCTAGATCATTTATCAAATGTTCATCTATGGCTAAATAGAGCTTAATCTCTTGTTTTAATTAGTTAAGTAAAATAAAACATTTGTGAATGGATGTGTCCCTTCCATGTTTTGATGTATTTATATTTGTTCCATAGTAATGCAATAGATATAAGCATGAGGAGATATTCAATAGATAGATTTATAGCAAAATGCTTTCATATATAGAGACTCAGATGCATATATTTTGATGGAGTAAATGAAGATATATAAGTTATGGATTAAGATTTTGGTATCAGTTGTCTGTTAAATTTATGCAATTATTTAATTATCTCCATTTTGATGCTTCTATATTGTTTAAATTGATATAACAAGTTTATACACAGGTTATCATTGTACATTTGCTATATATATGTGATTTGGTTATTCAGTTCTCTCAAGTAGGGATTAACCACTTTTAGTCAATCACAACAATTGGGAAGTGTTAGTTGGATTAATAAGAAGAATCACATAACTAGAATTTCCATTCTATCTCAAGAAGAATTTGTCAATTATTCACTTGCATGTTTACACAAGTTGTAAACAATTTCTATGCCTGACAGTTTGAATTATTGACATTATTGAAATCCACATTTGCAGATATTCATTAGACTCCATAGACTCGATAAGGCACTAGTCTCCCCTTGTATTATTTTATAATTTTCATTATTCATATTTATTTTTGACTTATATTTACAAATAGACATACATATGCATTTACTGTTTTCATTTATTTCTCATGTACTTTAATAGTTATATTGATTTCATATTATATGTGTTGAAGACTTTAGAATTTCAATTACATTAATTTATGGATATGTTGTATCTATAACACTAAAAAACCATATGCTCTTTTCATTTACACTTTCATTTATAAATACATATTTATATACATAGATATAGATTTCTTTAATGATATGTTGCATTTATTGTTCTAGGAGAGCATCCAGTAATTGCATTTACATTTACATTTAAAAATACAAATACATACATACATACATATATGTGTGTGTGTATGTATATCATTTATATTTAGTGTTAAAAAAAAACCCATTAGGTCTGCACATGGATAAAAATTTATAAAATAATATCTCCCATACATATTTTGTTAAAACCTAGGCTTGAACCTCTCATTTCACATGATATTCTTCACAAAACTCATAAGGACAACAACTATACCTTCTTTATTTCTCATCCTACGCCCTATTCATGCATCTTACAATTATAACAGTATCCATGGGGCCTGTTACATAAGCTACAGTAATCACAAAAAGTGTAAGAACCCCTTTATATCATGTTTGGACTACAAAACCCTCAAAAATAGGGTAATTGGGTTGTATGCAAAGAAATGAAGATTTCTAACTAAAATCAATGCCTTAAGCCCTCAAATTAGATTCAAATCAAAGCTAACACATATCTTCACAACATGGAATTGATTTCACATCAAAAGATGGTTGTATGTGACTGCACAATGCTGCAAAACATGAAAAATACAGAAATTTTGAAGAAAAACACATATTTTCAAATGTCAAGAGCTTGTATTTTAAATCCTCAACAATGAACAACAGTTACAATGATCACTTTATGCCTTTTAAATGCCTTTACACCTCAACCAATGAAAAACCACCTCTACAACTTACTTTTTAATAATTTATGATCACATGAAATATAAAACACACTAATTTCAAAGTTGTTAACATCACTATTGAATTTTTTAAATTTTTTGACCTTTTGGACATTAAAAATTACATCATCAAACTAATTACGTAATGGCATAAAAATTAAAAACATCACAAATTAATTATGTAACCACATAAGTCAAATATAATTCTATGAATAAATTAATATCAAATATATAATTTAATCACATAACTCATATATTTCAATGTCATTGATCTTTTTTTTCATCCAACTCTTTGTCTGTATCATCTGATCCAGATTTGACATTGTAAGGATTGGTCATATCATCATCATCATCATTGATATCGGTTTTGATAATGTCATCATCCACATGGATATCATCTTAATGAACATTAACTCCTACATCATCATGTTCTAGTTCCTCCTCTTCAACATCTTTGTTAGGGGCATCATCAACTAGTTGTTGATCTTGATCATCATCTACATCATCATCTATTTATTTGGTATCTTTTTCCACCACATTATACTTTACCAAAATTCCTCTTGGATCATGTCTAACAAAAAATAACCAACCCGGTTTGCCTAGAACCTCCGAGTAAAATACCTACTCACATTGACTTGGAAGAACATACGGTTCATTTCCAGCTCCCTCAATCGACCTTGTATTGACCATGGTAAATCCATTATCATGTTCAATAACAGTTCTCTTAGGATCATTTTCATTCAATCATAGCTTGTACCATATGAAAACAAACAAAATTAATCTGAAGAACTTAAAGTCACACTCAATTATATCATCCAAAATCCCATAATATCAATTTTTTGAGACTTTTGGATGCATGTCGCTTCTAGGTGAAACATTAGTCACCTGAAAGACTGCAATTATACCAGAATCAAAAAATTTCTTCATGTCATCCAAATTTTTGATTCAAAATTTACGACCATTGTACCACATAGCCTTGTGGTGTTTCACCTGCAATATGTCAAACATGTAAAAAATTATTGTAATATCATCAATTGATAAACATATTTATTCTTGGCTAAACGTATGCAAAAAAAATAATCTCAACATAAATATACATCAATATAATTGTAAATAATTAAATAATATGGGTGATTAATATATTTATACGTACCTGTTTATCTCTTAAACCATATGCTAAATCAATTTCCCTTTGTGTAACATTGGAATCTCCATTACGATGAGCTTCTTTAACCAATGAAGCCACACCTACCCATGTTAATACGCAACCAGATTGTTGACATCATTCAATCCATACCATCATCCAATCAATATTGTTTTTGATGTACAAATGTAGTGCATCCCACTACCAACTGTATTAAAAAAAAAAATCACAAATAATGTATAATTAGTTAAATACCACATTATAAAACCTTAAATTTATAATTGATGTATATTGAAGATTAATAATTAAATAAGTACAATATACATTAAAACCATATGTAAAATTTATTCCAATTAATCTCCATAACCATCTTATAATTACCTCACCTTCCTCAATTTACCTTTCCGCATCAGGTACTCCCCTTCAAATTTGTTAATGGAGTTGGGATCCCAAATGCGATCTACATGGATCTTTTCTACAAGCTTAGCAAGATATTCACTAATGTACACTATGGAACCCTCAAGATGTGCTCTTTGTCTAACCAAATCCTTCAAAAATTTCAAGTGCCTCTCAACAATCCACATTGACCTTATGTGCACAAGTCCACACAATTCAATCTCCTCAACCTGGTGTATGAGGTAGTGTTCTTGTGCATTGAAAAATGTCAAAGACACTTTTGCATTTCACATATTAGATGAGGAATTTTTATCTTCCAAGAATTTATATCTTCTTTATGGATTTATTTAGATGGAAGCCATCTACAAGTGATTCAAGGCACACATATATTAACGAGATTTAACAAAAAATATACATTATATTATATAACAAGTAGAACAAATGGAAATTATAAGATCTATACATTGAATTGAACAAATATTGCTACTTAACTCATGTATTTTCCAAGATCATATATAACTTTCTTGAAATTGTTATCGAAGTTTTCTGGGAGAGATAGAGGTAGAACATATTCCAACAATTATAAAATGATCTTTTCATTATTTTTCCAAAAGTAGTAAACATAATACACTAAAAAGTGCATGCATTATAAAAGTGTATAATATACCAGAATAATTTTCTTAATGAAGGTATGCCAATCATGTTTTTTCATCCCTGACCCAATTTCACTTTTCTTTATTAATATATTGTTTGTGTTCGCAACAAATCTTGTGGGAAATCAAATTTTTCATATGACTTCTTTTATAGCATTGCTTTTTTGCTTTGTTAATAACCAAGGAAACTTATATTAATTTGGTCTCCATCACTATTTAATTGAATGACATTTTTCATTGCATGATTGGCTTCCTATATGTCACTACAAGTTTTGACAATTTTTTCTTTGGCATGCCTTCCATCCAATATTTTCCATAACATTTTTGTTATATTCTTTCTGACATGCATTGTATCAAAAAAATGCACAATTTTTAGTTGCTCATACTAGGGAAACCTACTAAATTGTATGGGATAACTTTTAAGTCCCTATGGAAGCCGACCATTAATTCCTTGATGACCTTCATGAAGCATATAAGTTAAACAAATTAACAACGACAATCATTGTCAATTACAACATGAGTAAACACAATACAATATAAAAATATAAATTCAAAACAAATCATTTATGATAGATAAACAATTTCATTTGATGTATAACCTTGATGATTACTTATATTATATTCCAACTTCCATAAGCCAGGTGTCATTCTTCGTGGTTTTGATGTAGTATCTTCTTTCCCATTGAAAAGATGTTTTTTAGTAGTTCGATACTTATGATTTATGTGGAGGAAGTGCTTATATTCATCAAACACCTACTTTCCTAAACTTGTTGAATGATGAGATTCCTTCTTTGGACCACAATTGGACATGCAAATTTTCCCTTTGCTTGAAGACCTGCAAGAGCATATATAATTGGATTAAATATGTCATTTTTTATAATTATATATAATGAATAGATTATTTAAAAAAAATGCATGATATCTACTTCATAAAATTAAATATTGTTAAGTGGAGTCAAACGTTATAACATACCACAAAAATGTGTTAACCCTAGGGTATCATGAATTTTACATACAAGCATTGCATGGAATTGAAATTGTCTTTGTCCTATTGGTCTAGAGATGTCATACATAGTGACACCATTCCATAAATTTAGTAACTCATCGATAAGAGGATTGATATATACATTCATATCTTTCACTTGGTACTGACATAGTTGAATGAACATAAACATTACATAATTATTATCACCATTTTACTGTAATATATATAAATTAATGTACATGACTATTGAATGAAAAAAATATGTCATTATGCAAAAAATAATAAAAATGAGATGCTACCATGTTAAAGAAAATTGATGTAAAAAAAATACTTGGAACAATCATTGACAACATTATGTGCTCCCTCTTTATTAACATCCATGGAGGAATGTTATTTTTTATCACAAAAATAGGGCACACCAAGTAAATAGATCTCAACTCTACAAATGGATTGACATCGTCCACTACCAATGAAGTTTGAGATTACAAGGTTCTTTTTTAAAGTGTGGCCATTTTTCCTCCATGTCCCTAAATGTAAAACCATCCATAGGAATTCGAAGAATTTCATCTCCACTTCTATTTCATGCATGGTAATCCATAAATTCACTAATCTTTCACACCTAAATAATCATTGCATACGTGGAATAATGGGAATATAATAGAGAACCTTGCAAGGCACCTTTTTTGTAAGTTGATATGTTTGATATCTACTTATCTGACATTTTGGGAATTTTGTATCAAATTCATGTTGTTTATGATATATAATATGATCATTGGGACATGCATCTATTTCTTGATAGTCCATTTCAATATCTTTCATAATGCCAGATAAATCTCGGTATGAGCAAGATAAAATATTTGATGGTGGTAACAAAAATTCACCAATCAATCTACAACAAAAAATAAATTGTTAATATAAAGAATATTAATGGTACATATTTCATCCTTTATTTACTAGTGATGAGCTAACAACAATTAAAATAGATGAAAAAATATGACATATATGGCATACCTTAACATTGGTGACATTGATGTGTTTGATAAACCATTAATAACCTTCAAGTTCAACAACAACAATATAGTAGAGAGAGGAGTTGTTTTGGAGCCTTCATAAAGGGGCTCGTATGCCTTCTCAAGTACAAGTAAATTATGGAAATCATCAAATTCATCTTGATTGTCATGACCATCTCTGCCACTAAATGTGTCATGGATCAATGTATTTGTACCATCATCTTCAACTGTGTTTTCTGGCGCATGATCATCTTCTTCCATAGGATCATTGACTTCATCTTTGATATTCATAGCTCCATGTTTGTCTAATTGCAAAAGCACATTCTCTAGGCCATGATAATCCATATCATGTGCCCTAGGGTACCCCACCTTTATAATAATGATAGACATAAATAAACCATGATCATGATCAAGTGATTATATATATATATATATATATATATATATATATATATATATATATATATATATATATATATAAAATGTCAAAATGATATAAATATTTGCAAATTCAATCAATATAAACACATATAATGAACAACTTACCAATGGAAGATAATCATTCCCCCCTTCAACGTGACCATGAGGCCTACAATGTTTCTTAGCTATTGTGATTAAAAGTCATCTCATCTTTAATCCCTTACAATTATTGCAATGACAATAACATTTCCCATCACCCTTTCTTTTCAATCTAGCCCACAATCTATCAAGTTTCTCTTCATTTTGTTGTGGAATAATATTATCTGACATAATTTTTCTTTACCAAGCTTGAATATTTAGATCTTCAAAAAATATCAAACTCACATCCAATAATTTTTATTCATAGATAGGTAACAAAATCTAATAATTCTAATATTTTACACCAAAAAAAATTGGCATGCAACCACACCTGCAAAAGAGAAGATAGTCTAAAGTTAATGACCCCATAAAAAATGTTAAAATGCTAATTCCAAAACCTATTAAATTATGATTTTACTATGATTTCCAACTGTTAGACTCCTAAAATCAGAATATTGAACTTGCACAACAAAATCTGAAAATGCAACTCTGAAAATGCACAAGTCTAAAAATGAAATATGATGAGATGTTTTAAAATACGATTTTCAAACCTAGAAGTACAAATTTAACTTCACAAATGAATTTTGGGAAAGGAAAATGACTACCCTCAACTTGGTGATAGCTTCTTGAATTTTTTCTAATTTTTCCCAAGAAAATCATCCTTAGTTCTCCACAAACTATCGTAAGCAGAGCAAATTCATAAGTATAGAAAAATGATTTCACAATAAATAGTTGAGCTCACTTTTTATTTATGTCAGCCTCAATTTTGACTTCACATGTTTGTCAAAATTTTGACAAAAAATCTGTCACAATTTCGACGAAAAAATAGGTTTGTCGAAATTTTGACGAATGTCGGGGATAAAATTAAAAAGAAATGAAAATTACACATTAAATATCACTAGTACTCGACAATACATCTAATTATCCATCTTTCGTCAGAATTTTTGGTTAGATTTTATAGTCAAATTAGTTAGTGTTTCTCCCACAGCTTCTTTTCCATCTTCCTTCAAGTCCTAATTTTATCCTTTCCTTTTCTAGTTCTCTCTTCTTACACATGATCCCACTAGATCGTTGCATGACCCTTTAGTTGGGTGCATTTAAATTTTTCCTTATTTTCATGATGAAGGGTACTCCATTTACACATGAAAACTCACCACAACAAATAGAGGTTTGTATAGAAAAAATGCAGGAAGAATAAAGATTTTTTATTGATACTAAAATGGAAAACAAATTATAGAACTACATTGGTTGTTTAACAACAAAGCATTAATCAATCCTACAGATCGAGTCTTCCAATTCTGCTTTACAATCTCAGAACACACCTTCATGCCCCTGTCACCTTCTCCTCTTCTCCTTATATAATATAATCCTCCTTCAAGTCAGCTTAGCCTTTTGACATTCTCTTCCTCCCATGTTGTCTTAGTACCACCTTGTTGTCCAATAACATCTTGTTATCCTAGGAAATTATCTTGTGTAGTGTAGAAAAGAGTATCCCTCTACATTTTTGCACTTTTTTGGGTCCTCCCTGCTAAAATTAGGCTTCTTTATATGCCTTATTTGGCCTTATTTTGTATCCACAAGCCTTAATTAATGAATCTTTCCGAGGATAATCCCTACATACATCAAGTAACCAATCAAATTTTAATGATTTTTTATTGTATGGACCATATTTAGCAATTTGGGACTCATATGCCACCTTGGGAATATGGGTTTCACTTAGGTTTCAAGGCCTAGATCTGAATTTCACATTGAACTAAGCATTTCTTGAAAATTGTGTCCCAATATTAGCCTAATGGGAATTATATTCCCCAACTGGTGTATGAGTCCCACTTATCTTAGAGCTAATTTAAATTCAATTTCTTGGAAATATTTTAATCTCCTAGACATGATGTTGGCTTGTAGTGTTGTAATTTTAGGAAATTTTGCATAAACAAGTATAAATACAAGGTTATTTCACTCATTTTTCACCTAGCAAGTTGATGAATCATTTTTATAGAATTTTTTTTATCAAGAGCACTTACAAAAGAGTTTACAAGAGCATTCAAATTTTATTATCAAGCATTGTGAAGCATTATTCAAGTATCAAGCATTGTGTCAAAGTCATCATGCATCATGTTTTTTCTTTAGCTAACATTTGTGATGTAGGGTTTTATGATTCAAGCAAGCATTCAAGTCTAGATCAATATAATTCAAGAAAGAGTCAAGACCTAAAACCATTTTATCCATTACATACAAGATTGCATCCTTTTGTTCCTATAATTTGGTGAGTTGCAACATAGCATGCTTTTTCATTCACCATTCCTCCTTTCTATTTCATTTCCTTTCAAGGCTTGATTATCAAAATGAGGTTTGACCAAGGAAAACCTATATCCACTAACAAAACAATATTTTTCCATCTCTTTGATGTGTGATTTTTAGATCTATCTTGAACTTCCATTGAAGAGAAATATTCAAGAAAATTTTTCAAGTTCCAAATTTTTCAAAGTTGTCACCTTACTTGCAAGATCATAGAAAGTTGCCTACATGTTGCATTTTATTGATTTAGATTCAGAGTTTGGGTAGGAAAAAAAGCTACAAGAACTCATCAGAGGATATCATAGTTTCATATCAACCCTGATACTAGGAATAAATCACTTGTGGCATATGAGTCCGAATATACATAAATTCAAACATTTCTAGTAGATCTTAATTCAGTAGTTCTAGATCCTAGTTTTTGTCATAAACCTTAATCTGGGACTAAATCACCTAGCCTGGTATATGAGTCGTATTATGCATTAAATTCAATATTTTTAGGATTCAAGGAATTCATTCAAGCTTCTTTAGTTTCTAAGTGTTCCTATGCACTTTGTTAGTCTATTATTCAACATTTCATTTACATATTTTAGGTCATATAGTAGGTTTTTGCACATCCTTTACATTTCATGTCTTTCCAAGCCCTAGCTTGGTGGTGAACCATCTTATTTACTTTTATCACACCCTATGGAAACCTTTATAATGTATATTTTCCTTATTCCATCCTTGTATTGAGATCTCTAGGGTTACCTTGAGTGAAGCTAAGTGAAATAGGTCATAAACCCCTAGGTTCCATCTCCCAAAAGGTGGAACCCCTATTTCATAGGTTTCATTTTGGTGAACCTTCCCTTTAGAAAATTTCATTTTCTGATTTGGAGTGCATCATAGTTTTAGATCTAGCTTGCATTAACTTTTCATTAGTTTTTGCAATAGTTAATTTAAATCTAGGGTTTCAAAATCATGCATTAGTGAAAGTGCATATAGATTACATTTTTTCCTCTTTGAACATTAAATTTCATATGAAATATATATTTCCATTCATTTTAGACATCATTTAAACTATAAAACATAACATTCAATTAAAAATTTCTGAAATTTGTGCAAAAACCCTAATCTAGGTCTCATATGCCCTTGTAGGAAATTTAGTCCATGTACAAGTGATTTCGCTAGATTTATGGGTATTTAGTGTTGAATTTTTATCAGCATTTGAATCCTTAAAAATACTTTATTGGGACTCATATGCCCCTATGGGAAATTTAGTCCTATTTTAGACTTTAAACTACATTTTCAAGCATTAAAAAATTTGTTTGTGTTTTTGTTTACTATTGTTAGGTATCTATTTCAGTTTGCACAATTTAGGTTTCATTCATTTCATTGAATATAGCTTCACTTTTTTCATTACATGCATTGCATAGTCTCAAAATTGTATTTACACCTAGAAGTTTATTCTAAGTTATTTCATTACATTTTACCATGGATATACGCCTTGGTAAGTTGTGGATGTCCATGAAATCCTTAGTGGATGTGTCAAGTTGTGCTTTTGGAAATGAAACTAGTGAAATTGAACTTGCTCATGCTCACTCAACTCCTAATGTATGTCGTCCTTGTGATGTTGACATCATTGAAGAAGATGGTGACAACATGAAGAATTTCCTAAATGATTTTCTTAACAACCTTGAGACTAATGCATCCTTTTATCCTTTACTGAAACAACCAACACCTCTCATCATCCCACCACTTGAGATGTTTGGTATTTTACATCTTGAAATTGAGACACAAGCTGAGCCTAAGTTCCCTACAATAGGCCAACCTAGTTCCTATAATCAAGCAAAAATTTAACCATTCTATGTTAAGAAAGTGACAAACACTCGCATCAACCTAGAAGAGACATATGGAAAAGGATTCATGATCTTAAGCAAACAAGGATGTGATACAATGAGTGAAAATGAAATTCATTACCTCTTAGAATAAATATTAACTGAAGATACTAAAGGGTTAGGATATCATGATCCTCCTAAAATAACTATCTTCCTTCCTAAAGAACAACCTAGGCCTCATAACAATGATAAGGAAGATGTATTTTCTTAGGTCTTCCTCAAAATCTAACTCAAGAAGTTGGTGAATCTAGCAAGCAATGAAGGCCTTACAAACTAATGAAACTAAAATTCCCTTGTCCGCCATCTACCATTGAAATAAATTTAGAAATAACTCTAAACCAAGGACTTATAACATTACCACCCATGAGGAAAAATCCAAAACTATACCCTAAAGATGCAAATTTTCCACATTAATGATACCATAGAGTTCTTGGACATAGTATTGATGGCTATCATGATTTAAAACATATATTTAAGAACTTTCATATCATAGAAATAATTCCTTAAGGAATTTACTTTCACTTCTTGCCATGTAATAGTTGTAGAATCATCATATTATCACTATTACATTCTATACATTCATTGCAAATCATTTCAAAATGCAAGGAGCCCCTTTCCCATCACATTCCTCAGCTCATTCTTATGTTGCACACAGAGGGGGAAAGAATTGAATCACCTTTTCCTAGTACCACATTTTACATTTTCCCTTTGGCTAGTTGTCTGATGAACATCATTGGGATGTGAACAACCTACTCATAGGTTGAATCACATTTTCCTTACTAGTCTCTTGCATTATTTTCTTATTTTTCATTTGATTGCATGTGTGTAATGTGATCCCCCATCTTGTTTTGTCTAATCTCTCTCTCTCTTTGTGTAATTCCTCTATTTGTACCTACATTATTCTCTATGTTGTAAATCTTTATCTTTTAATTTGTCTTATTTTTTCCTTTTGGGGATGATGCAACATGTTGAGAAATTTAGGTTTCTTCGATGTTGACCCAAAGTATTTTCCTTTATTTTTTTCATTTTTCTTTTCTTTTCCTCTTGGGGATGATGCAAGGCATTGAGACATTCATGTCTCTTACATGTTAACCCAAAAATATTTTCCATTTTTTTCACTCTTTTTGTGTCATTCTCCCTATTCCATGAGTATTTGGGGAATGATAACAATTTTGAGCTCTCTAAAAACATTGTAGCAAGAAGATACTAACCCTGAATCCATGGATCCACTATGTGCTTGGAGTTTCAATTTAGGGGAAATCCCTTCCCTCCTTTTTCATGACTTAGATTTATTTGGAAATGTATGACTTGGCATAGGGATTTTCAAATAAGCTCTGATGTCCTCTTTATTTTTAGCATTTATCATTTGCTACTTTAAAATAATTTCTCACAACATGGTGTTTAGCAATTTATTTAAAGTGGGGGCATACATTGGTATTATTCTTTTTACATTTTTTATGTTTCATTGTGTAGTCCTCTTATTTCATATGATGCATCTTTCACTTTGTGGTGACATTGGGTGTGATGGAATTCAAGAGCATGATCTCTCTTAGCATATTATATTCCTCTTAGTGGCTTCATGCAACACACTACATACCCTAAGTTGTGAATCTTCTATTCTTCAATTAGTCCTATCTTGGACACATTAGGCACAATGTTCCCTAAGTTATTACCTTACATGAACTAAACAAAACTCCTTTGAGTATTCCTTACACTTTTTCATTTACAATATTGGTTATATGGCCATCTTGCATAACACACTTTGCTTGCATGTGGTGTCACCTTGTTTGTTCATGAGTTTCAAGCATGCAAAGCTTTACTTTCCTCATGAAGCTTGAGGTTCATTTGTGTGTGGAACCTTATAAAAGTTATCAGGAGGTATAGCTTTAGTTTTGTTATATGTATGGGAGTTGAACTTAGGCATGAATTTCCCATAGACACTTTCTTTGTCTATGCAAGTGCATACCGACCAAGTGCTTAGGTTTCTCACTTGGGGCTCACCTAGTGGATGACACGAGGTTCCACTAGCCCTTGTGACTATGCATAGGTTTTCATAGTGCACATCATTTTCCACTTGTAAACTTTCTTATAAAAACAACCTAGATCTAAGCCACAATGTGTAGGACAAATAGTTGAAGCAAAATCCATCTCTTTTGTTTTTCTTTATTCTATATGTCTTTGATAGTGTATTCTTGTGCCTTGTTTTTTATCCTTACATAATTTTCTTATGTGCTATTTTTCTTTCCTATGTTGGTTTTCCATAGGAGCTTGTTCCATGGGGCTTGATCATCCCTCTTGATCGTTGTCATGCTATCTCACTAGTGTTGGTACACTGGGACCCCTCTTGATGAAAGTTTCATCTACTTTAGTGTAAGTTTGAATGAATTTACTCCTCTCACTAAAGTGGGGGATACATTTAGTATAGGAAAATATATCCCTCTACATTTCCACACTTTTTTGGGAAATCCCTACTAAATCTGGGCTTCTTTATGCCTTATTTGGCCTTATTTTGTATTTGCAAGCCTTCATGCATATTTCTAAGGATAATCCCAACAAACATAAAGTGACCAATTATAATTTAATTATTTTGTATTGTATGGACCAAATTTAGTGATCTAGGACTCATATGGGTGTATGGGTCCCACCTAGGTTTCAGGGCCTAGCTCTGAATTTCCCATTAAACTATGCATTTCTTGAAAAATGTGTCCCAAGCTTAGTCTAATGGGACTCATATGCCCCAAATAGCATATGATTCCCACTTAGCTTAAACCTAATTTAAATTCAAATTCTTGATAGGATTTTATTCTCCTAGATTTTATGTTGGCTTGTATTGTTGTAATTTCGATAAATTTGGTAGAAACAAGTATAAATACAAGGTTATTTCACTCATTTTTCACCTAGCAAGTTGATGAAGAATTTTTATAGAAAATTTTAAATCAAGAGCACTTACACAAGATTTTACAAGAGAATTTAAGAGTGATTATCAAGCATTGTGAAGAATTATTCAAGTATCAAGCATCGTGTCAAATTCATCATGCATCATGTTTGTTTTTTGAGCTAACATTTGTGATGTAGGTGTAAGGTATAATTTTTTCTCCACTAGGGTTTTATGACCTAGGGAAAAAAACTTTCTATACTTTACATTCAAGGAAGGCCCCAAAAATCTCAAACAAATCATGATAATGGGAGAAATAGATCTACTAAGGTAATGTCCTAGGGTATGTTTAGAGATTAATGAGGGGTTCACCACCAAGTAAGAACTTGGAAAGAAAAATACAATGTAAGATGTAATACTAAACCCTAATATGATGTAATGACTTCTAAAATTACCTTGAAATGCATATAAATGAGAACATAAATATGTGAAATTAGAAGTGTGCACCTAGAAACTTGTAGAGGCTTGAATGAAGACTAGAAATGTTGTAAATCCTAAAATTTAAGCCTACTATGACTCATTTAGCAATATAGGTGAATCAGTCCCAAATCTAGGTTTCTGTACAGGAATAGGTTTATAAAAAAAGGGTATCTAAAACTGAAAAAAACATCAAAATTGACCTAATTTGGGACTCATTTTCCAAATTGATGGATGATTCTACTCTTTTTGTTCCCCTTTGTTTCTAGATCTAAAACCCTGATTTTAGGGTTGTGAGGTTTTTGTAAAGACTACAACCTTGCAAATGGGGAGACAACTCTAACAACTTTCTCCATGCTAATAACCTAATCTTCAATGATCTAAAGCGCCTAGATATGCAATCACACAAAGAGAGAGAGAGAGAGAGAGAGAGAGAGAGAGAGAGAGAGAGAGAGAGAGAGAATTTTTTTTTGATGGTTAGGGAAATGGGGTTTGCCTTGGTCGAACCATTTGTAGGTAATTAAACCAAATGATGAGACAATGAAATGAAGGAATGAAACATGAATCATGGATAATAATACCTTGAATCATTCCTTGTAAATCTGAAACTCAACATGAAATGGCCATGAAGGATGTAGATCTTGATCTTAGAAATATGTGTAGAACAATGCTTGATCTTGGATCTCCAATCCTACATCACAAAACTAGCTCAATAATATGTTCAATGCTTGATATGCTTGACATGATGATGGATCTTGAATTGCTAGAACAATTGATGAATAATTCTACCCTTGCATTCCTTAGAAATGGGTTACAAGACATAATAACCCGACCAAAATAACCCTAGAGAGAATAACCCGGTCACAATAACCCAAGGAAAAAATAACCTAGGGTCATAATAACCCAAGCCAAAATAACTCGTGGTTAGAATAACCCATGGAAAATAATCCCTGTAAGAATATAGAGAAATTGTAAAATGACCACGAGTTATTCTATCCATGGGTTATTTTGACCACAGGTTATTTTTTCTATGGGTTATTATGACCCTGGGTTATTTTTTCCTTGGGTTATTATGACATGGTTATTATGTCCTGATACCTTAAAAATGATCTTGAATGATATCTTGATTATCTTGTAAAGTCTTGGAATGCTTAACTCTTGAGTTCTTGACTTGATATCATGTAGGCTTGATGAAATAATGATTTGAGACCTTAGGGCATGTGCAGGATCATCATGGAAAAAATAGGCCCTTAAGTGGCAATGAAAATTCAGAAAAATTAGAGTCAGGCAACCTGACATAAAAATTTGAATAAGTTATCTATATTATTTCAAAAATATGTAAGAATAGAATCTGTGAAAAATTGAATGTAGTTTCTAAACTACTAAGTTTTTTTTTTAAAAGTCTATTTGGTGAAAATTTGAAATTTCAATGCAGTAGTACTTAAATTTCAGGGAAAAAATAAGAAGTAGGTGTCTGTCTGACCACCCTAACCACAATAAAATGATAATATTTTTTTATAATATTTTAGATATAAGTAGAGGACTCATGTCCAGATGTGACACATATTTTTTTGTTATTTTTTTTCAAGTAAATAGTTAATTATGAATTTTTTATTACAACTTTTAAAAAATATAAAAAATCATATGTCTAACCACCTTAACTTGGTCAAAACTTCATGAAATTCATTTTTTTTTTTAATCCTATAGTATACGAAGCATAGAATGTTATGCATATTTTGGATTCAAAAAATATGATACTGTTTGAAAGTTATAGATATTTTTCAACTAGCCTATCAATCAGGACTTTAGTCATAATTCTAATAGAAAATGAATAATAATTATTTATTAAATTCAAAGTAAAGAATAATTTATATTGGTGGAAATTTGAGAGTCTCCTCTACAAACCCTTTTCGTTTCATCAATTTTGGCTAAAAATAAAGTCATTAGCCACATGGACGAAGTCTTGAAAAATAAGGTGAGTTGTCCAACACGTTTTTTGCATTGAATTTTTAGGATTGGCATGTCCAAGACAAATACTAATCCCTAGGCAATAAATTCTTTTTCAAAAATATCAAATATCTATTTCAAATCAGATATCCATTTTAAATCGGATATCCGATTTGGTTTATATATGATTTTAAAAAATGTTTTATACTTTATAATATATTATTTAGAAAATGCAATGAATATTTTATAGTTTATTTTAATATATCTAGTTTAGAATATACAATATGGTTTATAATTTAATATATAATATATTATATTATTATGTATAGAATTCAAATATTATTTCTATATTTTAGTTAATGTATATATATATATTACTAATATATTAAATATTATATAACTAATTAATATTACTAACATATAAAATATTTAAATATTATCTCTTTCCCTCTCTCTCTCTCCCTCTATCTACCCTTCTT
>VDFB02274714.1:31444492-31497833 GCA_007258455.2 Sequoia sempervirens | reverse complement strand
CTAATCGATAATGTGAAGTAGGTAATTCAACAATTTTGGCATGATAACTCTAGAGTATCACCCAATGCAAAGGATGTTTTAAAGTTAAGAATTATCAATAGAGACCATTCACCACATCCTAAACATTTCTTGGAATCAAGCCAAATAATGTTATTCAAAAAATTTATTGAAACACATAAAAATATGGAAATCTCGCAAAGGACTTTTGAGGGTTTGAAGCCATTTTATTGTGTGCCTCTTAAGATTCGTAATACTTGTTGTTGCAAATAACATGTGGAGTTTTCAATGTACCATGAGCTATTATACTATATCCGTTCTACTTTGAATACTAATGAAATGTTGTAGGAGTTTGGTGCAATGCATCTTCCAAAATCATCAAGGGACTTGCTAGATCTATTTTTATGTTCTAGAGATGATGGTTGCTTTTTCTATATAAATGATTGTTTAAATGCAAAGTGCTCATAATGTGGTGGATTTTCAAAGTGTGTTCAATGTTTTATTGAGAGTTCTAAACATGAATTTCGAAAGAAGCTTGTTGAGAAAAAGAGATATGCGATAGTCAAATATACTTTGCAAAGTGGAGGTGAGGGTTCTAGATGTGGGTTGGTTACAAAAGAATGTAGTGTTGCTGATTTTATTTCAGATTTTAAGGACAATCGTTTCTACAAGTATGCAAGGCATAGTCATAGGTTTCAGTTGTTGGATCAACAATTTAGGATGTGTAAGGACTCTTTTCCGATTGTCACTATTATATCAGTGGTTGATTTTGCAAAAAACTAAACATTGCAACCACCAAATGAGGTACAATCTCAGTATTACAATTCCATATAGATTGTTATTTTTGTCCACATAACGTTTAGACATGCACTTGATAGTATAGCGGAGGATCAAAAGATAATCAGAGAGTACCATTTTTATATGAGTGATGATAGATCTCACTTGTCTGAGTATGTCCAACATTGTTTTGAGAATTTTTTTGAGTTCTTGCAGGAGCATGATATAGCATTGGGCCGACATCTAATTTGGTCAGATAATTGCATAGGTCAATTCAAGAATACTCGTATGTTTTATTGGTTGAGTAGAATGCATGTAGAGAGGGGTCTACCTCATATTTGGAGTTTTTTTGAAGCTAGACATGGGAAAGGTGGGCATGATGGAGCAAGTGCATGTGTAAAGAGAGTTCTAGTTAAGGAGCAATTGAAGATTTTAGGAGAAAAATTCAGCAATGCACATTCTATAGTTGATTGGTGTAGTTCAGCATTGTCACAGGGAGGGACACTTGATTCAACAGTGCACAGATTCTTTTGGTTTGTTGAGGAGGGTACAGTGGGAGGCAGATTGGATTGTCATACAATCAAAGATTCTTCAAAGATGCATTCATTTCGAAGCTCAGATGTAGGCACATGGACCATTTGGACACGAGAGTTGGCTTGTCTTTGTTAGAGTTGTATTCAGTGCGAGTGGGATCAATGTGAGTCAAGTGAGTGGGTGGATATAGTATCTAACTCCTTTATCTCAAACAATATCCATGACAAATGACACAATGGAAAGTTTAGTTGATTACAACTAGCTTTCAGATCTACTACAGCTAGGACATATTTTTGTAGTTGTTGCACCGCAGAGGAATGAAGAGAGATCAGACTATTGGTTGGCTCGATGTGTGCAGGTAAAGAATAAGCTAACACAACCGATGGAAGATGATGATGGTTTCATGTATCCTACAGGTTTAGTTGTGGTTGCAAGAACTTGGTTGTGAACATACATGATTAGAAAGAGTGGCATACCTACATTTGAAGACTATGAGAAACACAAAACCATTCTCATATATTCACACCTTGTTATAGCAATAAATGTTAAGTTGTTGAAGTATCACGCCAAAACAAAGACAAAAAAACTATGGACACTTAGTAATGTTGATCATGAAGCAATATTGGATACTCTTAAGCAAAGAGATGACCCTTCAAGCACACTTGAATAGTATTTTCAAGAATGGAAGGTAGAATTCTTATTTTCATTATGATTAAGTTCATTAGTGTTCTTTATTTAATATTGATATTTTATATACTATTGCAATGCAGGTGTCTTTAATAGTGATATTTTGTATGCACTTTTGTGATATTTTTGGCAAGATTGATCATGGACCTGCTACAACAATAGCCAGCTTTGATCCTTTCGAAGAGGTATGTATCTTTTATATTTTGCATCACTAGATCATCATCATTCAGGTTGTTTAGATTAATATGTTAGTCTAAGCATCTTTTCTATTGTGACAATATAGATTTCTCATTTTCCCACTTTTGTGATATTCCTGGCATGATTGATCATGGACTTGCTACAACAATAGCTAGCTCTGATCCTTTCAAAGAGGTATGCGTCTTTTATAGTTTGCATCACCAAATCATCATCATTCAGGTTGTTTAGATTAATATAGATATGTTAGTCTAACATCTTTTCTACTGTGACAATATAGATTTCTCATTTTCCCACTTTTGCGATATTTCTGGCATGATTGATCATGGGCCTCTTGCAACAATAGCTAGCTTTGATCCTTTTGGAGAGGTATGCAACATATTACAACAATATAGATTGGTTATTCTAAGCATATTTTATAGTTTGCATTACGATCTCATCATATTTTGTGTCATTTAGAATAATATAGATTGGTTATTATAAGCTACCTTGATGGTTTGTATAGGTGCTTGTCAGTCCAGAACTTGAACATACTACTATTGTTGAAGACTGTTCCTTGAATGCCTCTAATAGAAATTTTTTGTAAAATTTGAATTCTCAAATTGGAAACAATGTAAAATGGTCATAATTGTGTATGGACATAATCTATACCCAGTGATGTTTTTTGAAATATGGGTCAAATGTCTGGCATTGTATAAAGGGTTTGTTTAAAATGTAAAGGGGCCTGTATTTTGGAAACTCATAGGTTTTGTAAAGGGGTCTATTTTTGTACTTAATCGAGCTACAACCAAAGGTTTTCTTCCTGGTTCTTTCCTGTCGGTATGCTTGTTTGAACCAGGTTTTGTAATATTTCTTATTTATATATAATAAATTATAGTGGCTTGCAAATTTTGCTCCTCAAACCCAATTCTTTAATTCACAAGGGTGACCTCATAGTCACAAACCTATTCCCTTTAATTTTAAAATTCAAAATTCAAACTTTTCGCGAAGTGGTGTCATTCACCCACTTTGAGTTGACTAAACACATTTTTGGAATAATTTGATGATATACACTAGCATTAATAACATACAATATATTCATTATAATCACGAAAACATTAATTTATCTTATAGCATTGGAGAATTTAATAGTGAGACATTTTGATTCAATGTAATAAAAATGAGTAACAAATTTCTAAATACCACCAAGTCCCTAGATATTCAAGAGTAGATGCAAAGATAAACATTCATACCCTTATTGACCCTTAATTATCCAATACCCCTATCAACCCTTAATTATGTTAGGTTGATTGTGTTTGATTGATTGGATTTTATACATCCTTGTACCTCATTGATACATTTTTCTATTAGGTTTTGCATTTTTTATGTTAAGATATAGTAAATTATATTCACTTGCAATTTGAAGTGTAAATATTTTGTATTGTTAGAATGAGTACTTGAATGATCATGAGGTGTTGAGGGAAATATTGTTTTCAATATTATTCTTTGGAATGCTTTGGATATTGTTGTAATGGCATTGAATAAAGAAGGTCATCAATGGGAGTCACACAATCGTTGCCATAAATGAAATTGACCATCTCTCACATGTAATGATTGGGAGTTACATTGGGAGAATTGGATCATCTTTCCATAATGTTATGGGTTCCTACTTAGTTGATATGTTCATTGTGGAGGGCTATCTTGAGTGCTATCATAGTTACACGTTGGTGTGGTTTGTGGTTTTAAACTATCAAGAATGGTTTTGGTGGAAATTAGTTTGGGGAAACCACTTGCATGGTTTTATTACATGTCTTGATGTTATTTCAAGAGTGGAAGGCATGGAGAACTAGGTTTTTGAAATAAAATGAAGAGTTAAAGGTCCAAAAATGGTGATTTTTTTCACTTGAAAATAGATTTTTTACCATAGGGTTTGCAAAAAACTCTGAGATACCAGAAGTTTCTTTGTTTTCTAAGCATATTGGGGCCTAAATAAAGCTTTCTAAGGTGGTGGCCAAGTCTTAAAGGTTGTGGAAGTGCTACATCCAATAAACCCTCAAGAATTACACTAAAAACAAGGGTTTTTTGATTTGATGGTTACAAGTTCTTACAAATTGAATCCAATTGCAGAATCTTTGTTTTCTTGGAAATTTATTTGCTGCCCCAAGGTTTTAGGGGTCTGTGTGGTGTTTGAAGGTATGTTGCTTTGCATTTTTGGGCTAATTGAGTAGCTTGTTCAAGGGTGAATGTATAGGAAGTCAATGCTGGTCCAAAGGATTCTATGTTGTTTCTCATATATGTTGTGTAACCTAGATATGGGTGTTTGAATCAATCATGTGTTTGTCTGGTGTTTTGGAAAATTGTGGAGTAATTGGACAAAAACTAGTTTCTCACAATTACAAGGGTTTAAGGGTGTTAAAGAGGGAAATGTGTATTTAGTTGCTTGTCAAGTTTTAAGGGATTTTTAGACTATCCAAAGAGGTTAGGATAATTGTTAGATGCCTCAAATAGGCAGGTTGCAAAGAGTTTGTGATTGTGCCCATGTCTGCATCAAATTTTCACCTAATTTGACACGGTCCAATGTAGCTTAGAGTGATTCAGCATATTTGGGTGCAAGAGATGACCATACCTAGCATAAATGTACCCATATAAACATGTTGGAATAGTCCATTTGGTCGTACAAGTTGCATAATGAAAGTTGCACCACTTTGCAACTTTACACTGCTTGCATCTGACAACTTTTCCCTCCACTAAAAAGTCATCACCATAGGTAAACTCCTTCAAGATAGAAAAAATCGAGAGAGGTTTTTGTAGATGGTCCCAACTCGATCCCATAGCCTCTAACATAGATTTTGTAAGCATCGCGGTCTCTAAGAAATAGACCTTCAAAGATTGCTGCCTTTTAGCACTTTGGACTCTTAAGGGAAATCGTCGGTCCAATGTAGCTCGGAGTGATTCAGCATATTTGGGTGCAAGAGAGGACCATCCCTAGTGTAAACGTACCCATCTGGACGTGTTGGAACAATCCGTTTGGTTGTACGAGTTGCGGAATGAAAGTTGCACCACTTTGCAACTTTACACTGCTTGCATTTGGCAACTTTTCCCCCCACTAAAAAGTCATCACCACGGGAAAATTCCTTTGAGATAGAAAAAATTGAGAGAGATTTTTGTAGATGGTCCCAACATGATCCCATAGCCTTAGACAGAGAGTCTGTAAGCATCACAGTCTCCAAGAAATAGACCTTCAAAGATTGATTTCTTTTAACACTTTGGACTCTTAAGGGAAATCGCCAGTCCAATGTAGCTCGAAGTGATTCAGCATATTTCAATGCGAGAGGTCCATCCCTAGCATAAACGTACCCATATAGACATGTTGGAACAGTCTGTTTGATCATACGAGTTGCAAAATGAAAGTTGCACCACTTTGCAACTTTACACTACTTGCATCTGGCAACTTTTCCCTCCACTAAAAATTCATCACCATGGGAAAACGCCTTCGAGATAGCAAAAACTGAGAGAGGTTTTTGTAGATGGTCCCAACACAATCCCATAGCCTTGGACACAGAGTCTGTAAGCATGACCATCTCCAAGAAATAGACCTTCAAAGATTGTTGTCTTTTAGCACTTTTGACTCTTAAGGGAAATTGCCAGTCCAATGTAGCTCATAATGATTTGACATATTTGGGTGCAAGAGAGGACCATCCCTAGTGTAAATGTACCCATCTAGATGTGTTGGAATAGTTTGTTTGGCTGTACGAGTTGCGGAATGAAATTTGCACCACTTTGCAACTTTACATTGCTTGTATCTAGCAACTTTTCCCTCCACTGAAAATTCAACACCATAGGACAACGCCTCCGAGATAGAAAAAACTGAGAGAGCTTTTTGCAGATGGTCCAAACATGATTCCGTAGCCTTGGAAGGAGAGTATGTAAGCATCACAATCTCCGAGAAATAACCCTTCAAAGATTGTTGCCTTTTAGCACTTTGGACTCTTAAGGGAAATCATCGGTCCAATGTAGCTCAGAGTGATTTGGCATATTTGGGTGCAAGAGAGGACCATCTCTAGCATAAACGTACCCATCCGAATGTTTTGGAACAATCTGCTTGGTCGTACAAGTTATGGAATGAAAGTTGCACCAAATTTGCAACTTTACACTTCTTGTATCTAGCAACTTTTCCCTCCACTAAAATGTCATCACCACGGAAAAATGTTTTTGAGATAGCAAAAACCGATAGAGGTTTTTGTAGATCATCCCAAAAAAATCCCATAGCCTTGGATGAAGAGTCTATAAGCATCACGGTCTTCAAGAAATAGATCTTCAAAGATTGCTACCTTTTCACTCTTTGTACTCTTAAGCGAAATCGTCGGTCCAATGTAGCTTGGAGTGATTCATCGTATTTGGGTGTAAGAGAGGACCATACCTAGTGTAAATGTACCCATTTAGATGTGTTTGAACAGTCTGTTTGGTCATACGAGTTGCAGAATGAAAGTTGCACCACTTTGCAACTTTACACTGCTTGCATCTAGCAACTTTTCCCTCCACTGAAAAGTCATCACCATGGGAAAAAGCCTTCGAGATAGAAAAACTGAGAGAGGTTTTTGTAGATGGTCCCAACAAGATCCCATAGCCTTAGACGAATATTTTTTAAGCATCACAGTCTCTGAGAAATAGACCTTCAAAGATTGCTGCCTTTTAGCACTTTGGACTCTTAAGGGAAATCATGGGTCCAATGTAGCTCAAAGTGATTCGGCATATTCGGGTGCAAGAGAGGACCATCCCTAGTGTAAAATTACCCATCTGGATGTGTTGGAATAGTATGTTTGGTTGCACGAGTTGCAAAAAAGAAAGTTGCACCACTTTGCAACTTTACACTTCTTGCATCTGGCAACTTTTCCCTCCACTGAAAAGTCATCACCATAGGAAAAAACCTTCAAGATAGAAAAAACCGAGAGAGGTTTTTGTAGATGGTCCCAACATGATCTCATAGCCTCAAACAGAGAGTCTGTAAGCATCATGGTCTCTGAGAAATAGACCTTCAAAGATTGTTTCCTTTTAGCACTTTGGACTCTTGAGGGAAATCACCGGTCCAATGTAGCTCGAAGTGATTCGGCATATTTGGGTGCAAGAGAGGACCATCCCTAGCGTAAACGTACCCATCCAAACATTTTGGAATAGTATGTTTGGTCGTACGAGTTGCAGAATGAAAATTGCACTACTTTGTAACTTTACACTGCTTGCATCTAGCAACGTTTCCCTCCACTGAAAAGTCATCACCACAGGAAAATGCCTTCAAGATAGCAAAAACCGAGAGATGTTTTTGTAGATGGTCCCAACATGATCCCGTAGCCTTGGATGGAGAGTTTGTAAGCATCACGGTCTTTGATAAATATACCTTCAAAGATTGATGCCTTTTAGCACTTTGTACTCTTAATTGAAATCATCGTTCCAATGTAGCTCGGAGTGATTCGAAGTATTTGGGTGCAAGAGAGGACCATCCCTAGTGTAAACGTACCCATATAGACGTGTTAGAACAGTCCGTTTGGTCGTACGAGTTGTGAAATGAAAGTTGTACCACTTTGCAATGTTACACTACTTGCATTTGGCAACTTTTCCCTCCACTAAAAAGTCATCACCATAGGAAAATGCCTCTGAGATAGAAAAAACCGAGAGAGGTTTTTGTAGATGGTCCCAACATGATGCCATAGCCTTGGATGAAGAATCTGTAAGCATCACAGTCTCTGAGAAGATTGCTGCATTTTAGCACTTTGGACTATTAAGGGAAACTAGTGGGCAACATAGTTAACTTCTTCACAAACTTGGTTTGAAGTAATTTCATTCTTTTTTGTGCATTTAAAATGGAGTTTTAATCCTTCCACCCTAAAAGTGACCTCTAAATAACTTCAAACACCTTAACTACCTCATTCTTATTCATTTGTTTTGCAAACAAGCATTTTCATTCCAAGAGGATGAGCTTGGATTTTTGCTTGTTGGATTGAATGCGGACCATGACACAACTTTATTTTTTCTAAAATTTTTCAACATCATTGAACTAAGAATTTATCACACATCTATAGAGAAACAAAGGAGTACTACAAACTAAAACAAATTACACTTCGGTTCTCACTGACTTGATGTACTCTCTCTTCTCTAAAAGCAACCTCTAAATCACTTCAAACACCTTAACTACCTCATTCTTATTCTTTTTTTCGCAAACAAGAATTTTCATTCCAAGAGGCTGAGCTTTCATTTTTTCTTTCAAAGAAAAATCTTCCTATGCAACTGTTACACTGCATAGGTAAACCAAACTTTGTATTGTCCAGACCTATATTAAGCTACCACTCTCAAGACCAATGTGAAAATGATACAAAATAATGCTTTGATTTTGAAAGATGGGTCACTTTCCTACTTTGGGTGGGATTTCAAACTCTCTAATACTATCATGCATTTCTTTCATTCCTTGTGCCTCCACCTCCCACTTCCTTCTCTTGTGGGCCTTTGAAATTTTTCCTTTCCATTCGCATAACACTCTAATACCTTGACCACCACTTCTCAAACCATACATTCCTCTTTGGATCTCTGGGCCTTTTGATGATGTCTTACATTTTTAAAAGAGCGAATGGGGTATCCTAAACCTCAAACCCCTAGATCCCCATTGTCTTGTGTCCTAACACCCAAGAATCTCATCGCTTGAACCCTTGATGTTGGACCTTGGGATAATTATTTTCTTGAACTTAAAGCAATCATTTCCCTAGATCTCCACACTCAAGCATGCACTTTCACAAAACCTCACCATTTGAATGGACTCCACCCATGACCATGACTAACCAAGAATGCAATTAATGAGCCCAAATTTGAATGTGAGAAAATGGCAAGAAACATTGGACCCATGTTAGGCCTTCAACCTCTATATAAGGAATACAAATTCATTAGTTTGGATAATCTTTGGACATCATCTCAAGAAATCCAAAATTGCAAAGTCAGACACTTGTGTTCACTTCTTGAATCTAAGGACAAAAACCCTTAGGTTATGGAGATTTTTTGATGAAACCCTATTGGTTTCCTGGAGTTTGGAGGATGAAACTTTTTTGGATTTGTGAGGGAAATTTCACACAAAGGTTGCATTTGTATGCCAAGCAAAGTGGATTCAACATTTAGGCATTTCAGCATCCCAATATTTTTATAAAGTCAAAACATTAATGTGATGGCATTATGTTAACAAATAAGAATAGATTCTTTTGTTTAACCAATTCCTTCTAGACTCTCTTCATAAAGATAACTAATCCAAATGTTAAAGTACTTGATAAATCCTCACTTTTTCATGCACTAAGAACATAAGTTGTTGATAGATGCAACAAATCCTCAAGTCTACTAAAAGCTTTCTTAGACCCATACATAAAATGTTCCAAAGTTGATATGGACTGAGGTGGTAGAAAATAAAATTTTGAAAAGGCCAATTGTGTTTAAATAATTTACTCCTTTGGAAATAGAAATCTACCAGCTTTCACCGAGAATAAAATTCTATGGGAATATCCCTTCCTGAGTCAGAGATTGAGAACAAATTTTACCTAAACAATATTGTTCTCTCTACTATTACACTTTATTTAAGTACACTTATCCTTTACTCATAGGGAAAGAAATAATGTTTGTGGTGTATAATTTTGATGGTTGTCATGACCTCTTTCTTGGGAAGGTTGTAACTCCCCCATTCATTCAGACAACTAGATGTATGTTTGTTGACAATATCAAATAAAACCTCTAGCCAGGGTCTACTAGTGTAGGGAGAAGCAATGCATGAAATTTTCTTTTTGATTTTCCCTAAATGTGATTAGGAAAGGCCTTGACAGGGTTGTATCAAAGCCCAAGAGAGATATATGTTGAGGAAGAAAATAGAGAAATTATAGTGAAAATGTGCATTAGCATGTCTCATTTTATTTATAGAAGAAAGTATAGTGCACAAAAATCAAGCAAAAGCTAAAATCCATCTATGAAATAAATTACTCACTATCAAAACTAACCTTCAAATTAAAGAAGAATTTAAGAAGCTATATTTTCATATAACTTCTTCAAATTTATTTAAATTATTGTACAAGGAACATAAAATATTAGAGATGCACTTTCCAAGCAATGTTGTTTTCCTATCAGTTTATGTAAAACATAATTATTGTGGGGATTCTACTTAAGATTCAATTAATCAAGGAAATAAAAAATGTTTTGGAGTTTTTATTCTACCATTGCAATTATTTTCTATACTAGCCATTATGGAGAAGCGGTTTATACAAATTTTCTTTGTGAAAAATACATTGTGATTAAATTATTTGTTTAAAAGTTATGTTTTGCTTTTTATTTTCTAAAAGAATCCATATTTAGATGGTGTTGCAGTCAGATAAAAATCTATTTTTCACATAGCTCACAACTTTTAATATTATTCTTTTCCTAAATTTCTAGGTCAAAGTGCATGATGATGTCATTTCATTCCTGCAAATAATCGAATCTTCTAGTCAACAAATGGTCACAACATCTTGGGATGGAATGATTAAAATATGGAACATTGATGAAGGCAGAGGTAGTTGGGAAACAACTTTTGGCTCATTTAAGAAGACACAAAGTGCCAGTAAGTATATGAAGAATGGCCATATGATATATTATTTGTATTCATATGGGAGTCTAGCCATATTAATTTTTTGAAAAAGGTGAATCTATGTTATATAAAATAATTGATGGTTACAAATGGACCACCAAATTTACTAAGGCATGGGAAAGCTGACAAAGAAGAAAATCAGATGGTTTAGGGTTAATCATATGAGTATCTCGTTGTTACTTATGCAATGTGAAAATGATTTGAGTTTGAAAGATGTGCAATGCAATGTAATTAGCAATATGAATATAAACTACATAATATTTAACCTTTCTTTTTATGCTATTGTACATTGATATTTAACCATTTCTCACTTGATTAAATTTTCAAAGAGTTTAATCATGCACATGAGGAGGAAATTAAATTTTGATTGTCAACTTCTTTATATATCAAATTATCCAATAATCAAGTGTATGTCCATATACCAAAATGGCATCAACGCCAACTCAAACAAATTTTTACAATATGTGGCATATGCCATCTCGGTATCTATTCAAAATTTACATGCCAAAATGTTTATCTCATCCTAAATTACTGGTGGTTCATCAAAATGGAGCCTCTTTGAAGCACTCGTTGACTCTAAAGGTAGTTGCACAAGAAAAAGTCAAACCACAATTGAGATTAGTTATACTATATAATTTAAAATTGAATAATTAACATAAAAATAAATACACATTGAATTATAATTGAACTCTAAAATTGAAATCATGATTACCTGAAATATACGTCTCTTTGAAGGGTCAGGAGTCCTAGAATATACCCCTCTCAAAGAACTAACCAAACCAACTTTTGTAACGTCAATCTATATATGTGAACAAAAACATGAAATTGAACCAAGTTAGCATAGAATTGTTAGTAATAAGAACTTATTTACCAAGAAAAAAATAAAATAAACACATACCTCTTTAGGTTGATCTTTTTTGGTATCTCCTTTAAGTGTCTCAACACCTCCTCCTTTAGGTGTTTCAACACCTCCTCCTTCAAGTGTGCAAATACCTACTCCTTCAGGTGTTGTGGCAGTTGTCAAAAATGATGTATAGCTCACAACGACCTGTACATAAAAATGACAAGTACATATGTAACTATGAATCTATGTCAATGTATGCATAATCAATAAAAGATCTTATAAATTTTAATTCAATAAAATTTGAGTTCAATTACCTTTCCCTTATCTAACACTATGCCTCCATAGTCTGGAGAGCATCACACCTCGCTCGTACTAGGTGTTTCCTACAAGTAGAGAGTAAGATAAACATATAAGTTAATATATAATTTCATTATTGACAATTCAAATGACAAGCAAATATACAGTAAAAAAATGTAAATGAGTGAGTGAGAAAATGCATACTGTGTGTGTGTCAAGGCCAAATGAAATGGCCCTAAGCATGCTATCAGTCACCTGTGTGATCTCCTCCTCAGACATTAACTATTAAATAGACCATGTAAATAAATATTAGTACTTGATACTATCTCTTATTAATATTCATTTTTAAAAAATGAAAGTTATGAATTTACACCTTAAATGCTATCTGTGTAACTACTCCAGTGTCCACCTCTCTAGTAGGAGAGGACTCTGTAGGGTGTGCTCCACTCCCCTGCATGTGATCTTCTATAATCTCCACATCTTGGATGTCATAATTAGAAGTGTCTAATGGATGCTCAAGGGGTTGTACAATAGGACCCAAGCATATTTTCCAGCACGTACTACAAATATGTGGACCCGAGGAGGATGATGCAAAAACACTTGATCCATCGCCAAGATCACCAGACTGTGGCTGAGCTACTGAAGAAGTATGGGAAACCAAAAGACCACTCAAAGAGTGAATGGCCTAGATAATTTGTGTGGTTGCATCCTCTATAATATATGGATGTTGTACTGGAGGTGGCGAAGGAAGGGGAGGATGGGGAACATGTGGGTTCCTAACTACTCTAGCTGCCCCTGGCCTATCCTAAGGCATACCTCTACCAACACCCTGGAAGGGTTTAATGTCAAAGTAATTGACATGATTCCCTAATAAAAACTCATCATATAATTTTTTAATAAAATAAAAAGGTACATCAAGATTATTTTTGGGTGGTTTATCAAAAACCATACACCAATGATCCCAAAAGTTATCTACTATGCCCCTATGCATGCACTATTTTATAGAAAGTTTTGGTTTGTTAACATTAACTGGCAAACCAATGCTGGGGTTAATAAATAAAGAGGCTATTTAGGCTTTTTTTATTTGCAGATCTTTCACATCATCATAAGACAATCCACATGCATAATATTTCTTCATGGTTTCTCACCACGAATGAAAGGCATTATGTTGGGTGGAGAGGGTTTCTACATTTGTAATTATTCCTGTCAATGTGTTTGACATATGGGATAATCGAGGGATTTTTTTATAAACATCACAAATTCCCCTGAATTGCTCCAATTTTTCATGAATTAAGTCTTCAATTTATGGTTGCAGAGGTGGTGGAGCATTTGTCATTTTTGTATTTTGATTCTCAGCTGGTGGATTTTCATTCTCAACTGGTGGAATTTGTGCATTCTCATTTTCGGCAGCCATAATGCCTGATTAAAGTTAAAAAATAATTAATCTAAAATTAAAATATATATATATGAAACACTATTTTTAAATCAAAATCCATTAAAAAAATTCATTTTTTAATCAAAATACATTATCAACTCAATTGTTTCATAAAAATTCAATCAAAAACCCTGTTTTGAAAAAAAATCCACAAAAAACATTCATTTTTTTTATCAAAATCCATTCTAAATTCAATTTTTTAAAATTCAATCAAAACCCTATTTTGAAAAATCCACAAAAACATTCATTTTTTATCAAAATCTATTCTAAACTCAAATTTTTCACAAAAATCAATCAAAACCCTATTTTAAAAAAATCTGCAAAAAACCATATGAAATTATTAAAATCTAAATTAAAATTGAATCAAATCAAATAAAAATAAAAAAAATTAGCTTTCCAAATTGAATTTAGCCCAAATCGGATATCCGTTACACGAAGAATGGATGCACTGTGCGCCCACTAGTTTTCACTGCCAAAATGACTTCAAAATAGCAACATACATTTTTTATATATGCTTTTTTGAAATCATATATCCTATTTGGATCGGATATCCGATTTGTAAAACTAGGTTGGGTGTTTGGTATGGTGACACTCAAGCCTACAAAAAGTCCACACGTTCTTTTCATGTTTTTAGGTCAATGAAAGATGTGTTTTTTCCCTCATTACCACTTTTTGGCCCACCATTATACTACACATACCCCTTATTTATATAGGAAATCCATCTAAGATCCTATGTGTTAGATCCCAAAGGTTGACATACATAAAACTTGAACTTAAAACCCAAGTTTTCCCTTTTAAAACCTTGAAAATAAGGCAAATCAGACTCATTTTCCAAGTTGGGAAAATGGGTTCCACGTGGATGGGACTCATTTTCCCAAAGTGGTGAATGGGTCCCATAGTTTCCTATTATGATTTCTAAAGTGTTGGGAAGTGTGTAAATTAAGCTTATTTGTTGATCTTGTCATGTTTTTGATTGAAATGTGCCTTGGGATGCATAATATAGTGTCTTAGGGGCCTATTAATGATGATATTAATGTCATATATGTAAGAGCGACCAAAATCCAATGTGAAAGTGTAAATAAATACACTTTATAGCACTAAACTAATTCAAAATTGGGTCCATTTAGCTTAGAAGGGCCCTAAAACCCATGTGAATGTGAAAATCACATTACAACATTAGATTAGGTCCACTTTAGTTTACAAGCCTTTTCATTTTAATGTGAAGGTGTAAATAAATACACTTGATAACATTAAATTAGGGAAGAGTTAGGTTTATTTAGCTTTAAAGGGGCCCAAAACCTAATGTGAATGTTTAAAACTCATTACAACACTAGATCAAGGTGACATGAAGTCTAGTTTATCATTAATTATTCCTAAATTAGGTTTGAAAATGTACACGATGACATTTTTCAACACTACATTTAGTCCCCACTTTAGTGAGAGTATGAACTTTCTTCAAACTCATAGTAGAGTAGACATTCAAGAGGGTTTCAATCATACTAATGTGGATGGTCTAAGATAATAGAGATTATGGAGGTGGTTATGCTCTGAAGATCCAAGATCCTACATCTAGATGACATAAGGACAAAAAGGATATGTGCAAAGATGTGTACTATGCAACATCAAGATACACAAACATGCAATGATGTCAATGAGTAAAATAAGAGAAAAATGAAAAAGACAAGAAAAAATAAAAATAGGTGGATCAAGCCTTGACCCTTTTTCCAACACAATGTGGATTATATTTAGGATATTTTTCCAAAAATGTACACTCACTCTAAGGCAAAAAAACTCTTGGTTGTCTACTGGGTGAGTAATCCAAGAAGGTGAGACACATATAGTCGATATGTGCTTACACACACACATGAGTTGCCAAGAGAAATTCATTCCTTGGATCAAGGCTTCCCATCAAAAATAACAAATTTATAACTCCTGATAAATTTGATAAGGTGTCATGTAATATTGAACTTCGAGCTTCATGAGACTAGCAAAAATTTGTATGCTTGGAGCTCATGAACAAACAATGAACTTCTAGCTTCTAAGGCAAGCTAAACTTTGTATTCTTGGAACACATGAACAAACAAGATGGCTCTATAGGCATGCAAAGTGTATTATGCAAGGTGGCCATATAATGATTATTGTGAATGTGAAATAGTGTAAGGTATGTTCAAAGGGATTTTACTTAGTTCATGCAAGGTCTCTTCTTAGGGAACATTGTTCCTAATGTCTCCAAGAGAGGACAATTCAAAGAAATATTAAATTCTCAGAGGTAATAAAACTCAATGACACCACCAAGAAGAAGGATGCATTGCAGGAAGAAAGAAAATTGTACAATGAAACATGAGTGTCAATGTATGCCTCCACTTTAAAGAAGTTGTTAACACCACTACTATGAGCAATTGCTTTAAAGTAGAAGAAGACATGGCATGAGAAATTATTTTGAAATCCATATGCCAAGTCATATGTTTCCAATAAGCTACATCATGAAAAAGGAAGTATGTCACAAGCTATCCAACTTAGGGCATGTCGCCCACATCCCAAGCTTGCTCTTATATGTACATGAAAGGTGATCAACTAGTCAAAAGAGACAACAACAGGTGACATACGAGGACAAGGCTACCTAACCCCTTGCTCCCACTTACTACAGGAAAAGGATGAGCTAAATAGGATGGAAGTAAGTATCAATTAGAGGAATTAGGTGCTTCAACACAAGGAAGAGCACCTCAATCCTTAAGATGTTGAATTTTGTAGCTTAAATCCTTGCATTCATTAGTAGAATAACCATGAACTCTATGATATAGGAAAAATGAATTCTTTTAGTAAAATTTATTTTTTGTTCTTGGAGGGAGATATATCAAATGATCTTGGAGGAGCCTAGACAAGATATTATTTTGATCAAAAGTAGAGGGTGTTCCTTTATCTGTGCAAGATTTCATACACACACTAAATGATAAGGCTTTAGATGAAAATGGAGATATGGGAGATAAACATAGATCTTTTTTGAAAGAGTATCGTATGTCAATTTTCTTCGTGTGTTCGTTGTATCCATGTGTAGGAGGGAGATTGTATCCAATATGATAAAAATATTTCAATTTAGATGAAGGGGCTTTATGCTTCTAAGAAGAATTGGTTTCTTCATGAGAACACAGATCCTTTTTAAAACTATGCATTGTTCTCTCATGAGGGATGGGAGTTAGATAGCCCCATCACTAATATGGAGTAATATTGCTGATGTAGAACCAAGTTGACCATATGAAACAAAAGTTGTTTTTGGTTTAGATTGTGATATTTTCACTCTATCATAAAGGAAGGTGTAAAACCGTAATTATCACTAGAACTTGTATCTAAAAAATTATCATTTGTATATAACTCTTTGGACCTTGAGGGTGATAATTTGGATTCTTTATTGAAAGGAGCTGTAAAATATAATGACCCCAACTATCACTAAATATTTCTATTCTATTTGAAGGATTAAAATCAACTTGTATAGGTTCAACCTTTGATCTTGGAATGAAAGTATTAGAGAAGTTCAAAATATTATGATCATAAGATTTATAGCTTTGCTCATCTATTTATATTGTATATTTCTTGTTATTTTATTAAAATTTCATTGCATGGTGAAGAGTAGATGGGAATATTTTCATAGCATGAATCTATGGTATCCCTAGGAGAAGATTGTATGGAAGGGGTCTTGCAATGATATGGATATGGGTAGGCAACACTACAAGTTCGACCTCAATAGGTAATGTGATCATTCCTAATGTATTCCTGCTAACATTGTAAAAGCCATAGATATGAATATCATTAAATTGAATGAACCTTTTTTCCATGCCAATTTTTTCTAGGATGTCAATGCTACAAACATTAGGATCTAGTCCATTATCTAAGAGAGTGTTCTTAACTATGGTTTCATTAATGATCACCTTTATCATCAATCCTTCATTTTTGTTTTGAATCCCAAGTGATGATAATTCATGTTTAGGGAATGTGATTTTTGATTGTGTGACTTACATGGAATAAAAGGAGGATGTTACATTATTCTATTTCATATAAAATTAGAATTCCACCTACTTTATTTGCAATATTTCTTGGAATAGAAGCTTGCATCTAGGTGATAGTTGAATGAGTTTCCATACGAATATATTAGTGGGAGTCTTTTTAAGGTCTTCAATTGTAGGAATAATATGTTGATGAAATGGTAATGAAGCAAGAGGGGTTTGTAGTTTCCTACATATTTGAAAAAGTATTTTATATCTTGGTTGCTACAAAACATTGTTGTCATTAAGTTTCATCATAGATTTCAGGAAACATCTTACTTTCTTATGTGATTCACTAATGGGAGGTGACTTAGGAAGCTCACTCATTAAAGGAGATCCAATTTGTATCATCATAACCTCAAAAATATTGTATTTTTTTACATGATCTCTTAGTGAAGAGGATTCTAATGCCTTTTCATCATCTTCATCTAAGGAAGCCTCATCACATGTGTCTTGCACCATAATATCCTCCCTAGGAGGAGATTTTTTAGGAGAAATACAAACTAAATGTTCATGAAACTCATAGGTTGGTTCTTCTAAAATGACTTCATCGTAGGTAGGGGAATGATCCAAGGTTGAATTTTCTTGTTCATGAATTATGTTATTGTCTTGTTCCATAGTGTTTTGACACATAAGATTCTCATGACTTTCATTGATTGTGTTTTCTAACATGAAAGTATCCTTTTTTAGACTAGGAAAGATACTAGGAGATGAAAAAAAATTATTTTCATGATGGTCCATAGTTTCATTCGTTTGTCCCATAATATCTTCCAAAATAGGATAGGTGGGAGAAGGAGAAAAAAGAGGGTTGGCATAGATCTTAAGTGTTTTCTTATCTAACACCAACATATCCTCATCATCATCTCAAGAGGATAAGATGTTAAGAGATGAATGTGGGTAGGTTTCAATTGTCTCTTTTTGTCTTATGTTATCATAATGATTACTTAACTCTATGTCCTCTTGTTTAGTAATGTCTTGCCTAATAGAAGAGGTGAGAGGAGAGAAACAACTCAGTTTCTCAAAACTCTCATCGATTAGTTATTTTGACACTAAAATATATTCTTTACAAGTAGGAGAGATATTAGGATAAGAAACAATGTGATTGTTATGATTACCTAAGGTTTCTTTCACTAGAATAACCTTACTCATAGAAGGAATACTAGGAGAGGGATTAATGACGAACAAAAAGAGGGGAAAACACCTCATATTCATATGCACTTAAAAAAAAATTCTTATAACACCCAATAAGATCTAAAAATAGAACATGAAGTATGATAACTACAAATTTTTACAATGAAAACATGATGTAATTATTGTTCTACAAGCTTGAAATGCAATAATTCTAAAGCAAACATGTAAAGCAATAATGCGATTTTTGGATTTTGGACATGATAATTCATTGATTATGCAATGTGAAAGATGTGAATTTTAAATTAGGAAATGCATTAAATGAGTCAAATCAAGCTAGATCTAATGAAATGCATGTAATAGAAACTCAACAAACTGAAAAAGATAGTTAATGGTAGCAAACAGAAGTGCAGAAACAAGGTTTAAATGCCATAAAAGGTAGTTTAAGATGTGCACTAGGAATAATTCACCCAAGGTGGTGAATGATTCCCACTAAGGAATTTTTCAAAAATTCCAAAAATATATATATATTTTTTATGATTTTTAAGTTGTATGATATGTAAACTAAGTGAAAATGTGGTTTTCAAATGATTTTCAATTATTTGAGATGAAAAAAGGTAACCTATATGCACTTTCACTAATGAAAATTTTGAAAACCCTAATGCAATGTAATGCAAGCCCAAATCTAGGATGATGGCACACTCCAAATCTGAATTATGATGTTTTAAATGTAGGTTCCAAAAAAAGTAAGGTAGAATTTTACTCCACTAGGGTTTTAGGATTTAGGGAAACAAAATTTCTATACTTTACATTTGAGGAAGGCCCTAGGGATCTCAAACAAATGATGGAAATGGGAGAAAGAGATCTACTAAGAGATTTTCCTAGGGTATTTTTAGATATTAATGAGTGGTTCACCACCAAGTAAGAACTTAGAAAGACAAATGCAATGTAAGATGTAATACTAAACCCTAGAATATGATGCAATGGCTTACACAATAACCTAGAAATGCATAGAAATTAGAAGAGTGCACCTAGAAACTTGTAGAGCCTTTAATGAAGACTAGAAATGATAAAAATCTTGAGATTTAGGCCTACTAGGATTCATTCACCAATTTGGGTGAATCAGTTGAAGATCTGAGTTTCTGTACATGAACAAGTTTCTCAAAAAAGGGTATCTGAAACTACAAAATTCTCAAAATTGACCTAAACTAGGACTCATTCACCAAAAGTGGTTGATGAGTCTAGTTAGGGTTTCTAGAGCTTTAAAATCTGAATCTAACCTTCAATGTTTGATCTTTCTCTTCCCCTTTGTTTTTGGATCTGAAACCCTAATTTTGAGTACATATGTGACTTCTTGGTGAAGACTATAACCTTGAAAATGGGGAGACAACTCCAATAACTTTTTCCAATCTTGTAACCTAATCTTCAATGATCTTCAAGTCTTCAAAGCACCTAGATCTACAATCACATAAAGAGAAAGAAAAGTGTTGATTGTTAGGGAATAGGGGTTTTCCTTGGTCAAACCCCTTATAGGTAATTAAACCAAATGATGAGACAATGAAATGAAGGACTGAAACATGAATCATGGATAATATTACCTTGAATGATTTCTTGTAAATGATGTCTTGTAAATCTACAACTCAACATGAAATGGCCATGAAGGATGTAGATCTTGATCTTGACATAGGTGTAGAACAATGTTTGAGCTTGGATCTTCAATGCTACATCACAACACTAGCTCAATAACATGTTTGATGCTTGATATCATTGACATGATGATGGATCTTGAATTCTTGCAAAAATTGATGAAAAATTCTACCCTTGAATGCCTTAAAAATGATCTTGAATGCTATCTTGATTATCTTGTAAAGTCTTGGAATGCTTAACTCTTGAGTGCTTAACATGATATCATGTAGGCTTGATTAAATAATTATTTGATACCTTATTTATATAGGAAATCCATCTAAGATCTCATGTATTATATCTCAAAGGCCGACATACATAAAATTTGAACTTAAAACCCAAATTTTCCCTCTTAAAACCTTGATAATAGACCTCAAATGGGACTCATTTTCCAATCTATGTGAATGGGTCCCACTTGGATGGGATTAATTTTCCTAAAGTGGTTAATGGATCCCATAGGGCCTATTTTGATTGCTAAAGTTTCAAGGAGTGTGTAAATTAATCAATTTTTTTGATCTTGTCAGCTTTTTGATTGAAATATGCCTTGGGATGCATAATATAGGGTCTTAGGGGTCTATTAATGATGTTATTAAAGTAATAAATGAAAGAGGGTTGAAAATCCAATGTGAAAGTGTAAATAAATACACTTTACAACACTAAATTAAGGAAAAATTGGGTTTATTTAGCTTACAAGGGCCCAAACCCCATGTGAATGTGCAAAACACATTACAACACTAGATTAGATCCATTTTAGTTTACAAGCCTCTTAGATTTAATGTGAGTGTGTAAATAAATAAAATTTATAACATTAAATAAGGGAAGAGTTTTTATTTATCTTTAAAAGGGCCCAAAACCTAATGTGGATTTATAAAACTCATCACAACACTAGATCAAGGAGATAGAAAGTCCAATTTATCATTAATTATTCACAAACTAGGTGTGAAAATGTACACACTCACATTTTTTGACACTATAGTATGGTTTTATGGTTCAAGCAAGAAGTCAAGTCTGGATCCATCTCTTTCAAGCAAGAGTCAAGGTCTTCAACCATTATAGCCATTACCTATAATATTGTAACCTTTTGTTCCTAGGGTTTGGTGAGTTGAAATATAGCATGTTTGTTCAATTATTATTCCTCTATATTTCATTTTGTTTCAAGGTTGATTGTAACCAAAATAGGTTTTGACCAAGGAAAAACCCTATCCACTAATAAAAAAACATTTTCCCCTCTTTTCTGTGTGATTTTCATATCTATTTTGAAGATCCGTTGAAGAGAAATACTGGAGAAAATTTGTCAAGTTGCGAATTTTCCAAAGTTGTCACTTTACTTGCAAGATCACAAAAAGTCACCTACAGGTTGCATTTTAGTTATTCAAATTTAGAGATTTGGTAGGATGAAAGATCCATGAAGTCATTAGAATATATCAAAGTTTTAGATCAACCCTAATACTTGGACTAAATCACCACTTGTGGCGTATGAGTCCAAATATACCTAAATTTAGATATTTCTAGTAGATTTTGATTCAATAGTTCTAGATTCTAGTTTCTATCAAAAACCCTAATCTAGGACTAAATCACCTAGCTTGGAATATGATTCCTAGTGCCAATTAAATTCAACATTTTTAGGATTCTAGGACTCCAATCAAGCTTCTTTAGTTTCTAGGTGAACTTTTGTATGTTCTCAGTCTTTTATTCTACATTTTAGTTTCATAATTTAGGTCATATAGTTAGGTTTTGTACATCCCTTACATTTATAGTGTTTCCAAGCCCTAGCATGGTGGTGAACCCTGTTATTTCCTTTAATCAAACCTTAGGACAACCTTTAGTAGATATCTTTTCTTTATTCCAAAAGGCAGAACCCTATTTCATAGGTTTCATCTTATTATCAACAACTTTAATTCTTATTCATTCATGACAGGTAATTGTCTTCCATCCAT
This sequence comes from Sequoia sempervirens, assembly GCA_007258455.2. Classification (NCBI taxonomy): domain Eukaryota; kingdom Viridiplantae; phylum Streptophyta; class Pinopsida; order Cupressales; family Cupressaceae; genus Sequoia; species Sequoia sempervirens. The sequence goes on along the minus strand of VDFB02274714.1, from coordinate 31,475,665 downwards.
CAGCTTTAGGTTTGAAATCATCTAGCTAATGATCATGTTGATTCAAAAAAATGATGTGAAATCAATGAATAGTATTGTTCCATGTGGTTATTAACTCATTCATTCGTCCATCACCATCATTCTATTCAAATTTCTTTATGCCTTCTCGCCATTATAGTGTCAAGGGGACTTTAAATCCTCTCACTCCTATACAATTAGGTCTCATTAATGAGGATTCATTGAAATTTTTTTCCTTTGTAGTCCTCACTTTATTGGCATGTCATAGAGACTCTTCATAGCATCCCACTAAAACATGTTAGTCTCCCAAATTTTGGAATATCAAAGGGATTATTCTTGTCATTCCAAAGTATCGTCCTCACCCTAATTCACCTTATTGTTGCATCGAAGGGACTTAAAATGTCATCCCACTGATAGTTGAACCTCTTGTTGACGAGAATCCTTCATGAACTTTTACTATTTTTTCCTTCACCATAAACACTTCAAAGGGACATGAGATAAGGTCCCATAAAAGTATCTCTGTCACACTGATGAACCTGTCTATTGAAGAATAGAATGTTGGATGAATTCAAGATGTAAACCTTAATGTTGTAGTTCAAATCTTGACTATTTAATACTTGGTAAACTTAAGTTGATTAGAACTTATTGAGAGAAAACAATCACGAATTGATGCAAGATTGCTTTTACACCGTAGATGCTCTTGCATCAAACACACAAGGTAATTTAGAAAGTGGCATTGTCACTCCTTAGGAGTTAGAGGAAAACCAAGATGTCTAACCTCCAACTCAAAAAACCATTTTGAATCTTCAATAGGACTTCCTCTCTATTTTACCAAATATTTTGCATACTACCTGTTCCTTGTGCTTCTTCCTACATGACTATCCAAAATTTCTCCAGTCTCTTCTTTTTCTGAAGTAGATGCTAGGATCATTGACTGGGCCTCTCTCAATTCATGCTCCTTATCTCCTTCATGGTACTCTAATAAATTTGAAACATTGAAAACAGGTGAAACATGAATCTCACTCAGCAACTCCACCTCATATGCATTTCCTAAATCATGGTTCTTCAGGATCTTGCATGGTTTGAACATTTTCATCTTTAGCTTGTTGTATGTGCCAACTGGAAACCTCTCATTCCACAAATGAACCATGACTTCATCGTCTACTTGGAACTACTTATACCTTTTTTTTAATCTTCCTTAGCCTTATATTGTGAACTCATCTTATGGATATGCTTCTTCACCGCTTCATGCACATTCTTTAGATGTTTAGAAAAATCCTCAACTTTATCACTACACTATTCTCCCTTATCCATCTTCCTGAATTCAGAAGTAGTTCTAGGACTAATCGCATACATAATCTAGAATGGTGATTTACTAGTGCTCTTGTTGATAGAATTTTTATGAGAAAATTCGACATGTGGTAAAATAAAATCCCATCCCTTAGGTTTATTCCCTACTAGGAATCTCAAAAATTGACCCAAACTCTTATTCAACACCTTTGTTTTTTTTTCAGTCTGTGTATGATGTGCACAACTAAACTTTAAATCATTCTTCATTTTCTTCCACAATGTCCTCTAGAAATACCCTAAAAATTCAGTGTCTCAATTTGAAACTATGCTCTTGGGTAGATCATGTAGTCTTACCGCATCTTTGAAAAATATTTTTGCAATATGAACAATATTTCTAGTCTTATTACATGGGATGAAGTGTACCATCAAAAATATATCCACCACTACAAATATGGAGTCATGAACTTGTCGAAAATCCACGTTGATGTCCTCCCATGGCTACTTAAGTATAGATAATGGCTGATATAACCATGTATTCTGACTTGTTCCTTTTTCCATCTGGCATACTTTGAAACCCTACACAAACTTCTTCACATCTTTCTACAACTACAACAAATATTAATGTTCACCAACAATAGCAGTGGTCTTATCTCGATTGAAGTATCCAAATAATGTAATGAAGGATGAAAAAATGGAGTTAGATACTTTCCATGATAATAGATCTTGAATTTCTACAATAATAGATGAAGATTATGTCCTTAAATGTCTTAAAAATGGTATTTTGATGACTTACAATGCCAAAACCCTAACTTTCTTGACTTGAAAACATGATGAATGATGAATGAATGATGATGAGTTAAGATGATTATGAATTGGGGTTTAGAGACTTGAATTTATAGGAAATCCACCTAATTTACTTGTTAATTGGATCCCCAAGGTTGACATGAAGGAAGAATAAACTTAAAATCTAAATTTTCTTGCTCAAACCTCAAAAATAGGCGAAATTGGACTAATTCACCATGTTGGGTGACTTAGTCTCACCTGGCAAGGACTTATTCACCCAAATCGGTGACTTAGTCCTAGAGGGGCACCTTTGATAGCTAGAATGTTGGGGAATGCATAAATTAGGTTTATATGATGATTTTATCAGTTATTTGATCAAATTGTGCCTTGGGATGCACAATAAGGGGTCATAGGGGCCTATTGATGATGATGCAAAGTGTAATTAGGGCTTGGGACACAAATTTTAATGTGAAAGTGTGAGTAAATACACTTTACAATACTAAAATGAGGTCCACTTAGCCTAGAAAGGCACAACATCCAATGTGAATGTGTAGGACACATTACAACACTAGGTTAGAGTCAAATTCCATTTTCAAGACTTCTAGATTAATGTGAGAATGCAAATAAATATATTTTAAGGATGGGTCCATTAAGTCTAGAGAGGCATGAAATTCTTTTCCAACATCTTCACAAGACATCATTAGATGAATTTTATTCAATTTTGAAGGATCCAAGATCTAGTGTGGACGTGTAAAACACCTCTCAACACCAAATAAAGGCCTCATTAAGTCCAATTTGTCATCAATTATTCCCAAATCAAGCAAGAAAAAAGGGATAATTTTTTTGTGTCCAAAATTAGCCCCCACTTTAGTGAGAGGATAAACTATCTTCAAACTCACACTAAAGTAGACACTCTAGAGGGGTCCAATCGTAACTATGTGGATGGTCTAAGATGACAAAGATCAAAGGAGGTTGTGCAAGCCTCCTAGATCCAATATCCTAAGTCAAACCAACATAAGCACAAAAGGACATGTATAAGGTGAATTTTTTGTAGCAAGACAAGATACATGATCATACAATGGCAAGAACTAGAAGGAAGAGAAAAGGGAAAATGGAAAGGTGGATAAAGCTTTGACCATTTTTCCAACAAGTTGTGGATTAGATCTAGGTTGTTTGTCCAAAAATGCATACTCACTCTGAGGAAAAAGAATTCTTGGTTGTCTGTCGGGTGATATGGCTAAAGTATACTTACTCTAGGGCCATAGAACTTCTAGTTGTCTGCGAGGTGATAAATCCACAACATACTCAGTTTGGGGCCATGAAACTTCTGGTTGTCTGTGGGGTGAGAAATCCACATGGTGGCTATGGGGAAAATTCATACCTTAGAATGGGATTCCCACTCAACCATACCAAAGTTATACCTCCTGATAAATTTGATAAGGCCCCACAATGAAAATGTTTTTTGAGCTCTATGAGGTAAGAACAACTTCATATGCTTGACACCCATAGACATTGTAAATGCAAAATGGTGTAAGAAATGTTTAAAGGGATTTTTCTTAGTTTGTGTAAGGTCTCATCTTAGGGAACATCATGCTTAACATCTCCAAGAGAGGATGTGTCAAAGACGTATCACACTATTTTAGGGAATCAAGCCCAATGACACTTCTAAGAAGAGGACACATCACAAGAAGAAAGAAATCACACAATGAAGTGTGAGTGTCAATGTATTCCCCCAATTTAAATCAGTTGCAAACACCATTACTGTGACAAATTTCTTTAAAGTAGAAGAGGAAGACATGAGAGCTTATGTGGAAATCCCTCTGCCAAGTCATAGGTTTCCTATAATATATGTCATGAAAAGTGTAGCATGTCATAGTTGAGCCAACTTAAGGAATGGCATCCACATCCCAAGCATTCTCTTTATGTTCATGAAAGGTTAATGTCTAGTCAAAAGTGGCAACAACAAGTGACATACAAGGACAAGGCTCCATAACCCCTTGCCCCTACTTAGTCTAGGACAAGGGTGAGCTGAAATGATTAATGAAATGCATGCTAGAGTGAAAATAACTATCAATTAGAGGAATGGGGTTCCCTCTCATAAGGAAGAACACAAAACTCTATAAAATTTTGGATTTTACTACTCAAAGCCTTACATTCATTAGTAGAATGACCATGGGCACCGTGATATGCACAAATTGAAGTCTTGTAATAGAATTTCTTTAAATTTTGTGGAGGGAGAGATATCAAGTGATCTTGGAGGAATCTCGACAAGTTACCCTCTTGATCAATGGGAGAAGGTGGTCCTATAGTTTGTGACAAAGATACATCTTGCTTAGTTGTCATACCTACACAAGACTCTTTAGATTGCAAGATTTCGGGCTCTCCTTTATAGGAGGGTGTAAAATCTAATGAATTCAATTCATTAGTGTTTTGCAAGATGACATTGGGTATGTGCAGGATCATCATGGAAAAAATAGGCCCTTAAGTGGCAAAAAATTCAAAAAAATCAAAGTTAGGCAACTTGACATAAAAAATTGAATAAGTTATCTATATTATTTCAAAAATATGTAAGAATAGAATCTGTAGAAAATTGAATGTAGTTTCTAAACTACTAGGTTTTTTTAAAAACAAAAATCTATTTGGTAAAAATTTGAAATTTTAATGCAGTGGTAGTTAAATTTTAGGGAAAAAATAAGAAGTAGGTGTCTCTAACCACCCTAACCACAATAAAATGATAATAATTTTTATAATATTTTATATATAAGTAAATGACTCATGCCCTGATGTGATGCATATTTTTTTGTAATTTTTTTCCGTAAATAATTAATTATGAATTTTTATTACAACTTAAAAAAACTCATATGATGACCACCTTAACTTGGTCAAAACTTTATGAAATTCAAATTTTCTTTTCTAATCCTATAGTATGCAAAGCATAGAATGTGACGCATGTTGTGGATTCAAAAAATGTGATACCATTTGAAAGATGTAGATGTTTTTCAATCAGCCCATCAATTAGGACTTTAGTCATAATTTGAATAGAAAATGAATAATAATTACTTATTAAATTCAAAGTAAAGCATAATTTATATCAGTAGAAAGTTGAGAATCTCCTTTAAAAACCCTTTTCATTTCATAAATTTTGGGTTAAAAAATAGTCATCAGCCACATACCCATCATATTGCCCCTTTTTGGCCCATCATGATCCTGCACATACCCCATTAAGAGAAGGTGTATTTGTTTGTTTGATTGCTTGCAAAGGAGAAAAATCAAGACCACTAGTTTCTATTAGTTTAGGGTTTATGACAGGCAAATTTTTCTTAGAAGGATGTTTTTTGATAGTATTGATGTGGAGGGAAGGCTTGATTACTTCTATCAAAGGACAATAACCAATACCATAACTTGTTTGTTGTGTGATAGGATCTATATGGTTACAAATTCCTTGTTCATTAGCACCACATCCTTTTCCATTGTATCCAAGTTATTTCATAAGCTCATAACCTCATCCATAAAGCTTTTTCATTTCTTTTAAGTTGGGTGGTTGTTCATTATTAAGTTTTTCAATTTTTTTTGTGTAATTTATTGTATTATGTTCTCTAGTGGTTGAGGTGGATGCTTTCAAAGCATCATCTGAGTTTTGTGTTGACATAACTATTTTTTTATTTTCCTCAGTGGAATCTTTGTTTATGATCTTGTACTCATCCATGAGTGTTGGTGTGAAGTATAAGGAACCCCAATCATCATCTAATAGCTTCATGGGTTTTTCAATGTGTTGTTCATTGTATTTTTATTGCACAAGCTCCACTTGTGTAGTTGGTGTCAATGTGTGTAAATGATTTACTTTGTTTTTATCAATGTTCAGACAACTATTTGGATCAGGTTTAGCTTCAAGGATGTGCACTCTGTTTTTGTAAATCTATTTCATTTTATGATGTAGAGTTTAATTCATTGCATTCATCTCATGAATCCATGGTCTTCCTAAAAGAAGATTATACGAAAGATTATGCGGCATGACATGGATTATTGTATTCAATGTGACCACTCCAACTATAATAGGTAAAGTGATCACACCAAGCAGTTTATTTTCCTCATTGTCAAAGCCCTTAATAGATAAAGAATCATTTTGAATTTGTGATCTATCCACACGAAGCATATCAAAGAGGTTTAAACTATGTACACATTGAGGCTGGAGTCATTTTCAACAAGGGTTCACTTGATCCCGATGCATTTGTATTGAGCAGTGATCATGAATGCTTCATTTTTTTTTTGCATGTCCAAAGGGGGGAGTTCACTTTGGTGGAAAAAAATGTTAGTATTTAATCCTTGAATTATGGCTGCTATGTCATTTGGTTACACACTAGAAGGGATAAGAACTTGTTAAGAGGGTATTTGAAGCATAGTGTGATAGGTAGGTGAATTCTAAAGAAGGTCCCAAAGGGATATCTTGGCAAGAGTTCTCTTAGGTTTCTTAACAAGATCATACTCTCTTAGTCAAGGAGCATGAGGTTGGATAGGATTAGGAAAAGGTAAGGAAGTTGGAGTTGGTTGTTGTGGTGACAGATGGTTTCTAGTGTTGTATGTATGAGCACTAGTATTATGACTCAGTTGTTGCGAGACATTCTTCTGAGGTGGGTAGAGGGTGAATTCATATTTTTGTTGAGTTGGAGGTTGATGTGATGGGGGATAAATAATGAGTTCAGGTTGGGTTTCAATTTTTTTGTTGTGTGAAGATGGGTACATAATTAGAGGTTCTTAGGATGTCCCATGGGGTATGTATGATGTCCATTTATATAGGGTGATTGAATGGATGCTTGCGTATTTATAACCTTAGCGGTCTTGGTTTGATGCATTTCTAATGAAGGGTGATCTAGAGTCACCTTTTTATCTAAGGAAGACACATTACTATTTTTTTCATTTTCTTGCACCATGATATTCTCTCTAGGAGGAGAGTTGTTAGGAGAACTATGCATCAAATGTTATTTCCATTCATGGATTGGTTCTTCTAAATAAACTTCATCACAAGTAGGGGAATGATCAATGCTTAAATTGTGTTGCTTAATAAGGGATTAACTAGATGAAGGGGGACAACAAATATTCTTATGACTGTCTTTGATTGTGTTGTCTAATATCAAAGTATTTTCTTGACAACTACGAGAGATACTAGGAGAATAATTAATGTTATTATCATGATTACCTATGGTTTTTTTTTCTTGTTTATCAATGTATTGTCCACTAAGAGAGGTAAGAGGAAAGAAACAACTAGGATTATAAAAACTCTCATTGATTGATTCTTTACCAAAATATATTTTTCACCAATAGGAGAGATATTAGGAGATGAAAAAATATGATCGTTAGGAATGTCCAAGGTCATATTCTCTTCCACTAAAACAATCTCATAGGGAGGGGATAGGAAATATTTCTTAGTATGTCTAAATATGTAAGACACAAATATTGTTTGAAAAAAAGTGAAAAGCACTTGTAACAATTTCATGCAATGTTTCAATAATGTATATCTGAAGATGCAAAAACATTTTATCCAATATATGCAATTTTTTAAGAATGTAAACAATGTATATGTAAGAATGAAAAGAACTTTTACCAAAGTTATGAAATGTTTTATGAATAGAAACATTGAGTATGGAAAAGTGAAAAGTACTTTTATCCATGTGACACAAAGTTTTAGAAATGTAAGCATGTTTAGATCTAAGGATGCTATAGATTGAAATGATTTGAAAAATGACTACCCTAAATTTATGTTTTTGTGCTAGATGCATAAAAAAAAGCTCCTTAAACTTTATAGACTTATATTATATGATACTAGAAGGCTTAGGAAGCACAAAATTGAAGTTTATGACGCTATAATAGACAGTGAAAAATTTGGACTAGGACTATATCGCCCAGAATGGTGAATTAATCCCAAGTAGGGTTTTCTAAAAAAATTCTAAATTTTTTAATAGGTTTTGATGCTTTTTAGTATGTATGACCTAAATACTAAAACAAAATGTATTTTTTAGATGTTTTTTAATGATTTAAAATGCAAAAATGCAAACTATATGCACATTCACTAATGCGAAACTTGAAACCCTAGAATGCAACTTTAACTAATAAAAAATGAAATGCAAGCTAATTCTAGGATGATGCTAGACTCCAAATCAGAGAAGAAGAGATTCAAAAATTAGGTTCACCAAAGTGTAAGCAAATATTTTGGCTCCCTAATGCTTTATAGCCCTTCTAGGGTTTTTCACCTAAAAGGGGAAAGATGTGCCACATTCCAAGATTAATGTAAAATGGATGCAATATGCCTACATGTAATGTATTAATGCAATAAACTAAAAAATAATGATGATTATTAATGTAAAAACTAAGAAGTACAAAGTGTTGGAAAACAAAGTGTTGTATGAAAAAATGTGATAAATGACCTAGAAATGTAAAGAAAATTGAAAAAAAGGTTACAAAATAGAATGTGTGCACCTGGAGGCTGAAAGAGGATGGAATGAAGGTCTGAAATTTTTAAAAATCTAATGCAAAAGCCAACTAGGACACTTATGCCAATCTAGGCGACTTAGTCCCAAATTTGGAAAAACTACTTCGAAGCCTATTTCAGCCAAATGGGTGTTTGAATCTACAAAAATCACTGAAATTCATGTATGGTGAGACTAATTCACCATTAGTGGTGACTTATTCCAATTTTTTATATTTAAAAATTTGAAAGGGGAAACATAAGCCCTTGGTTTGCAATTTGGTTATTTACAGGTGTCTGCTTTTGAAACTCTAATTTTTGGGCATAGAAGTGACTTTTAGTCTAGATATTTTGGCTTGGTCAACAAGGAGATGTCTTCAAAAATCCTTCAACCTAATCTTCAATGATTTCCAAGCCTTCAAAATGCCTAAATCTGCAAACACACAATGAAAGAGGAATAAATGTTGAATGTTAGGGCATGGTGGTTTGCCTTGGTCAAACCATTTTTTAGGTAATTAAACAAAAATGGAGAAATAATATAAAGAAACATGAAAAAATTGAGTTAGAGACTATCCATGAAGTTAGATCTTGAATTTTTTCAACAATAGATGAATATTTTTCCCTTGAATGTCTAAAAAATGTTGTCTTAATGACTTAGAATGCCAAAACCCTAACTTGCTTGACTTGAAAACATGATGAATGATGAATGAATGATGATGATTTAATTATATTAAGATGAATTAGGATTTAGAGACTTTTATTTAGATGCAATTGACCTAATTTTCCTGTTAATTGGATCCCCAAGGCCAACGTGAAGGAAGAATAAACTTAAAACCCAAAATTTCCCACTCAATCCTCGAAAATAGGCCAAATTCGACTAAGTCACCATGTTGGGAAACTTAATCCCACCTAGCAGGGAATCATTCACCCAAATGGGTGACATAGTCCTAGAGGGGCCCTTTTGATAGTTAGAATGTCGAGGAATGCATAAATTAGGTTTATATGATGATTTTATTAGGTATTTGATCAAATTTTGCCTTGGCATGCACAATAAGGGGTCATAGAGGCCAATTAGTTATTACGTAATGTTAATTAGGGATTGGGACACAAATTTCAATGTGAAAGTATGATTAAATAGACTTTACAACACTAAAATAAGGTCCACTTAGCCTAGAAAGGCACAACATCCAATGTGAATGTGTAGGACACAATAAAAAAGTAGATTAGATTCAAATTCAATTTTTAGGCCTTCTAGATTAATGTGAGAATGTAATTAAATATATTTTACAATGTTGTATTAGGGAGAATATGGTTCCATTAAGTCTACAGAGGCATGAAATTCTTTTACAACACTTTACAACACCTTCACAAGACATCGTTAGATGCATTTTATCCAGTTTGCAAGGGTCCAAGACCTAGTGTGGATGTGTAAAACACCTCCAAACACCAAATCAACACCTCATTAAGTTCAATTTATTATCAACTATGCCCAAATCAAGCAAGTAAAAATGAATTATTTTTTTATTTCCACGACTTTGTAGAAATTCAACCCATTCCATGTGCCTCTAATTCAACTTTCCTTGACTATTTAAATATTGTAAAGCTCGATGATCATTAAATAAAACAAGTTATTTTGGTAACAAGTAATGGTTCCATTTCTTCAAATCCTGAACTATAGCGTAGAAATCCTAATCATAAACATAATACTTTTTCTTTTCATCATTCAAATTTTCACTAAAATAGGCAACGAACTTACATTCTCAACTCAAAATAGCTCAAATGGTGCAAAAAATGACATCACAATCTACTTGAAATACCTTATTGAAATATGGAAGTGCCAAAACAAGTTGCTTCGTGACTTTCTTCTTTAGCAAATCAAAACTCTTTGTTTCTCTTGTACTCCACTTAAATTATTTTCTATCCCCTCTCATTGTTTCTGTCAAGGGGGCACAAATACTACTAAATTTTTTTATGAATTTCCTATAAAAACTTTCTAGACTATGAAAAGATATTACCTCTGTAGTACTCCTTGGTGTAGGCCATTCAACAATAGCTCTTAATTTCTCTAGATCCATCTTAATCTACCTTTTGATGAGATCAAAAATCCCAGGTATACCAAATCTCATTTCACAAAACTACACTTCTTGAAGTTAATTAACAACATTTCTTCCCTCAACTTCTCAAAAAAAATTCAAGTATGTATTAGATGCTCATCCAATTCCTTATTGAAAATCAAAATGTTGTCCAAGTAAAAAATAACAAATTTTCCTAAATGTTCTTTCAGTACCTCATTCATGCTACATGAATTTTCTTGGTGCATTGGTTAGCCCAAAAGGCATTCATGACTTAGCACTCATACAAACCTTCTTTGGTTTTGAAGGTTTTCTTCCATTCATCTCCTTCTCTAATTCAGATATGGTGGTAACCACTCTTCAAATCTATCCTCGTGAAGTACTTAGCTCCACTCAAACAATCCACGATGTCATCCATCCTTGGCAAGGGAAACTAATATTTGATAGTGGTCTTGTTGATGGCTTTGAAATCTATACACGTTTCCCATTCTCCATCCTTCTTAGGTGTTAATATTTTAGGTACAACACACAAACTCAAACTCTCCCTAATCAATCATTTTCACAACTCTTGCACTTGTCTATTCAACTCTTCATTTCTTGCTAGATTCATTTGATGGGCTGCCTTATTTGGAAAATTGGCTCCAAGAATTAGGTGTATTTGATGAATGGTCTTCCTTATTGGAGGTAAACCTTCAAGTTATTTATTAGAAATAATGACCTGAAACTCTTTCAACAAATTTTAAACTTCTATAGGTTCATCACTATCACCTTCTTTATCAACTCTATGGATTAATGAAAAACACATATTCTCATTTCTTATACCTTCTATGAATTTTCTTCCATCAAAATTGAACAAATTCTTTCATTACTACATACCCTTTCTCCTACATTCTTTAGGGGTTTCATCTTATGTCAAACACCATCCTTTTTCAATGAACGAGTGTTAGCATGTCCATCATGCATTGCTTGTTGATCAAACTACCATGGTCTTCCTAACAACATGTGACAAACATCCATTGGTATCATATAAAAAAAAACACCATCCTTATAGTTAGCAATCTTGAACTTTATTAGATGTTTCTCTTTGACCAAATCCTTTTGGTCCTTTTGCAACCATGAAATCCAATATGGACTTGGAGGCCTTCTCCTTTCCAACTATAACTTAGTGATCATTTCCTCTAACACAATATTGTCTATAATACCTCCATCAATTATAATAGTAAAAACTTTACCTTCACACTTACATTGAGTGTGAAACATGTTATTTCTTTGGTTTGGTTCCTTCTCCTCATTCAACAAGGCTCTTTTGACAACAAGGGACTAACCCCTTTTAGCATCTTCAAAATGTCACAACTAAGCATCTTCGTCTACATGAGAAACTTAAGCATTACTGTCAAGTCTTTTGTTCATCTTCCCTTCATGTTGAGGACACTTAAAGGCTCTATATCCTTCCTCCCCACATTGAAAACAAATTCCTCGAAAGCCTCCTCTTCCTGGTCCTCATCAAGATCTTCCTTACTTCAATCTCCATATGGTCATCTACCAGTCCTTCCATCATGACCTCCACCTCTTTTTTTTCTTTCAAACCTTTTTTTTAGTTGTTCTTCAACTTTTAAGAAAAACTAATAAGCTTCCTCAATGGTGGTCATTCTTACAAGTCCAAATTATTCCTATATGTTAGGCTTCAACCCATTAATATAATGAGTAACTTTCTCCTTATTTTCCTCAGAATGTCCTATTTGAATCACGACATTGTGAAATTATTTTGTGCATTCTTTCACAATCCTTGTTCCTTGTCTCAAGTTTTGCATCTTCATGAGTAGATCCAACTCATAATCAATTGGAATAAATTTCCTCTTCAATTTTTCCACCATTTTGTCCAATCTAGATATTATATCCTTCCCTTGTCTTCCCCTTTCAAGATGGATCTCTTTCCACCATATACTTGCATGTCCTTTTAAATTTTTCTTTGAAAACATTAGTTTGTGAGGGTCTTCAATCCCATCGAACTCAAAAACTTCCTCCATGTCATTGATCCAATCGATTAACTCTTCAAGATTTAGACTTCCACTGAAAGTTGATACTTCCATTTTAGGTCTCTTTCCAAGGTTGGATATTGCTCTCAACAATCCAATTTCTCTAGGATCTATTTGATCCTATTCTTCCTCTTCATTTTCATCTTTATTGTCATCTCTTTCTCAATGCACTTCTCTCCTATGAGCCTTTTCTTACAAGTTTTATAATTTCCTTTTGAGGGCTCTAATTTCATCTCTAGGTTGATCTCTTCCTCCATCACCTCTACCTCTACCTCTATGATGATGGGAAAGTATAGGAAGTATCTTGATCTCAACCCACACTCACAAGCCCTACTGCAAACTACCTCACATTTACCGCTATGTTTACAAACTCAAGATGACCTTCTCTTATACCACTTGATTAAGAGTACTCCCCTTATTGCAAATGAAAACTCACCACAACTCACACAATTTTTCATAGCAAAAATGCAAGAACAAAGATATTTTATAAATACTAAAATGGAAAAAAAATTGCAAAATTACAACATGGGTTGTTTGATTACAAAACATTAGTCAATCTTTTAGATCATTTCTTCCAATTCTTCTCTAAAATCTTAGATTACACCTACATGCCCCTTGTCACCTTCTCCTCTTCTCCCTATATACTTGAATCCTTCTTCAGGCCAGCTTAGCCTCTCGACATTTTTTTCCTCCCGTGTTGTCTTAGTACCACCTTGTTGTCTAATGAACATCTAGATTCCTTAGGAAAATTTCTCATTATCAAAAACTTTAATTATTATTCATTCATGATAGGTATTCATCTTACATCCATCTACTTTAGGTTTGAAATAATCTAGCTAAAGATCACGTTGATTCACAACAATGATGTGGAATCAATGAATAGTATTCTACCATGTATCACCAACTCATTCGTCCATCCATTTCCATCATTCTATTCACCTTTCTATTTTCCTTCCCATCATTGCAGTGTTGAGGGAACTTCAAATCCTCTTGCTCTAATACATCTAGGTCTTGTTCATGAGGCTTCATCAAAATGTTGGTCCTTTTTAGTCCTCACTTTATCAACATGTCATAGGGACTCTTCATAATGTCTCATTGAAACATGTTAGTCTCCCCAACTTTAGAATATCAAAGGGACATGTATTCTTGTCAGCTTGAATTATCATCATCACTATGATTCACCTTATCATGCTTCGTCAAAGGGAATTTAAATTTCATCCCACTAATAGTTCAACCTCCCACCAATGAGAATCCTTAGTGACCTTTCACTACTACTACCTTTTCCATCGACACTTCGAAGGGACATGAGATAAGGTCCCATCGAATTCTCCCTATCACATCAATGAGCCAATCAATTGAAATATAGAATACCAGATGAAGCCACAGTGTCAAAATTAATGTTGTAGCTCAAAGCCTGACTATCATACTTGGTAAACTTAAGCTAATTATCCCTTAATGAGAGAAAACAATCATGAATTAATGCAAGATTACTTGTATTCCCTAGATGCTTTTGCATCATTTCTTCTATGATAGAGTTTCATTCAAATATATTTCCCATATCATTCAACTAATCTATCGTCTCCTCTAGTTTTAGGCTACCTGCATACTTTGAAACATCAATTTCAATCCTTTCATTCTTCCCTTGTAATTACCTCAACATCCTTTCTTCAAAAATCCTCTCTTCTAATTGTTCTCCTTCTTCCAGTTCTATATGTTGATCTACAAATCCTTAGCCCATTTATTCATTAGAATTGTCTTGTCTCTATGACATTCTCTTATTCTCCATCATTCCTTGAAGATCCTCTAGTTTCCTTTGCAGGATTTCCATATCTCTATGTATTTGAGAAAATCCTCTACCTCTTCCTCTCCCATCATTCTTCCTGCTCTAATACCAAATGATGTAATTGAACTATAGAATAAGGAAAACCATCACATCCAAACACTGAGACTAAATAATTATAAACATTGAATTATTCATTAATATATATATCTATCATTTTATACAATGGAAAGATAACACCTTATATCTAAAAAATAGAAAAAAGCAAAAAAACTTGAAAATTGCCATTTTCTACAATTTTTTATAATTGTCATATTTTTCCAGTTTTGGTAATTATTATACATATCACTTTCATTCCAAAATTCCTAACACTAAGGTAAGGAAAATTTTCAACTTAATTTTCAAATTGGTAACAAGAGTTCCAAGTTATTAAAGAAATAACTTTCTAAAAGCTTGAAAAAAAAAAGAAAAGTTTATTTTGAGGGCCCAAATGAAATATTTTAGGATCTATTAGTAATCCAAATAATGTTTCATAATGCACCCCCCTATAAAATTAAACCCCAAGAAGACATTGGAGTCAAAATTTATGACCTTTGGAAGTCCTTGCATCATTCAATCTTCAACTTGAGTTCTTCTGCACTCTATGGTTTCATATATTTATATCTTTATTCATGTTCAAACCTTACCTCAACTTAATGAACCTATCCTTTCCCAAGGTACCTATGTCCAAGTCTCCAAGTCTCCTTGGAGCTCAAATATAACTTATTACTTTAATTCCTTTCCTTCATTTTCAGATTTGATGAGAAACTCTTAGACTACTATATATTTTTATCAGAGAGATTTTAAGGAATGAAATAATTGGTGTAAACTTATTCAATGGAATAGAAATAATCAATTTAGAATCCTACATGATTTCCTCTTTTAGGGAATGTGGTTCAAAAGCTTTGACTAGTCCATTGAGGGAATCAATTAATCTATCAATAATGAACATAGTAAAAATTCTATTTGTGACAAATACAACCACTATAAATTGATTGTAAAATTCTATTAGATTATTCTGAGCCACTAAAACACATTTCCTAAGTTGATTTAAATATTTAAAATAAACATAAGCCTACTTCCAATCAAACCTATAAATTATTATTTTATAAAAGTGATCATATTAGTCAATGGATCCATTGCGTCAAGTGATTATGTTTTGGTACCACCATTCATGTGTATAATAATATCCAAATATAGTAGAGAAAAATTGATTACTCATCTTCATTTATAGCTCTTGAGGATGGATATGTATATGGAATCTATACCTAGACATGAGTCATGCATCTTTTAGATGAATAATAAGCAGATAGAGAGTGTGTGTGACATAACTTCCCCAGATATTTTTCTACATGTATCTATCTAAAAATCATGTTCCCTAGGCTCAAGTCTAAAGCTATTTTGGTCCCTCATCATGTTCACAAAATTGGTTAGTGACACATCACTTCAAATAACCTCTATAATATATTTATATTCTACATTAAAAGCTATAGTGTCATTAATTAGTAAGTCTAGAGCTTTTATGATTAGTGTTTAGGTACATTCATATTATTTTCTAACTTGTGAATAAATTGTGTTGTCACATCAATCATAAGACACAACTTCCTATGTGCTTGACCATCAAGGTTTTTATCCATATTCATTCTCATTTCTCTTTAAACATAAAATTTTGTTTTCTAATAGATTTTACAAGATGAGAATTTGTCTCTAGATTCTCTACAAATTAAATTTGTGTTCTAACGTCACTTAATTAATATATAGTTACTCTAACTCTATAAACACATGAAAGAAAGACTATCAACTTTACCAATTTAATGTTCTTATCAAAATTCTAAGGCAAGTTAAATATTTAACCTTCTACAAATACAAAATTATTTGTTATTCCAAACAAAACAATATTGGAATCTAACATTCAAATCAAATATTAGGTAAATTATATTTTTAAAAATAATTGTTGAAAAATTTAGATTATCATCCAATTTTAAAGCATAAATGATATTGAAATCATGATATTCTTATCAGAAGTAAACAAAAATAGAAAAATAACTCTTGATCTCTTTCTCACTATATTAATTACAATATTACCCTTAGATAGTTCTATAACATTATGGACACAACAATATCTCCCATATATGTACCAATAATAATATAAAACCAAACCCAAATAGTGCTTCAATAATTTGTGAACAATCAAGCTCCAATGCAACTTTTGAATGGTATGAATCTTTTAAATCAATGCCTTTCATCTAATGATTTGCATGTTGAAACACGAGTTTTCAATAAAACTGAAAAGGTTTTTATTTTTGTTAAGTGTAGATAACAGTCTTTGAAATGACATGTTCACCCTATTATATTCATCTTAACAAACACGTTATCCAAAAAATAAATTTGTAACTCCAAATTTGGATAATGATTATGGGTGTCTCATTTCAAATGAAAGTTATGTCACTAAAAATATATAATTGATAACCTTGTGAAACCTACTAGGGAGTTGGAAAGAGAATACATACAAAGGTAGAAATATCAGGGGATTGAAGATTAAAAAAAACATAAGACTCAAACTATAGGTTGAGGTTCAAGGGTCAACATATTGGCATGCTGGTAAACACAATTCTAAAATTCTAACAAATACAAAGGAGTGAGGGGAAGAAAGAAGGCATGCTAGGATAAAGAAGTCTAAAACTTCAAAAAAGGAATAGAAAAGTAGAGTTAGAAGGAAATACATACCCATGAGTGAAAGAAAAAAAATGGGACCTAGGGATATAGAATAATAGGCCTAGCATTTATACTTAAATTGGCAAGAAAGGAGACATGATAATCTAAAACATTGACCAAAAATTTTTGCATAGCTTGTTTCCAAATGTATTTATAGATATTCTTTTTTTATGATCTCCTCTTTGGGTTTTTGCTTCCATAGTTGTCTCTCATGCCAACTAGCAATCTCCTCATGGCATTTTTGGTTCCATTGTGGTTGTGGCTAGGCATGATGTCCATGGGTTTTCCACTCCTAAATATTTTGTAGAGATTGTAAAGATTCATTTTGGGTTGGACCTTCTAGTCCTAATGGGGTAAACCCACAATAGTGGGTTACAATTTTTTGAACGAAAAATAATTAGAAATGCTCATCAAAAAATTTAAAATGGTGTACCCCTTCTAATGAAGGGGGTTCGAATGAACCAGCCCCCTTCTAATGAAACCCCCCTTCTAATGAACCCTCCCCCCTTCTAATGAACCCCCCTCCCTTCTAATGAACCCCCTTTTACACCATATAAGGGGGGTTTGAATGAACCCCCCTTCTAATGAACCCCCTTTTTTCACCTTCCCCTCCACCATTTCAAAATTTATGAATTTTTTTGACTATCGAAGCTTGGGAAGGAGGTGCAAATAGAGTCAACTTGATAAACCAAGTTGGATGATTGTAGTGATTGAAACGTGCTTTCTAACAACTATAAATTTAATATATATTTTTTTATTTTATATTTTATTTTTTAGTTTTACTGTACATAGGTTTTTCACCGAATGTCAAGTTCAATGAAAAATAATTGTGGAAAAATAGTAAATTTGAGAATTTTTTTTTTGAAAAATATATATCAACTAGATATTGATGTCCTCATTCAAACAAAAAAACAAAAATTGAATTTCAATACATACCAAAAATTTTATGTGAGCCGAAGTGCACCTATGTCTAATTTATAAATGTTTTGACTTCAAAACTTAATTAAAAGCAAAATGTTCAACAAAATGCTATGAAAGAAAATGAAAGCCCTAGATACTTGTGTTACCAACCTAAATTCGAAAGAATTAGATTTTTATCCTTTGTAGAAAAAAAATTATGCAAACCGAAGTAAAAAACACTTTTTAAAAATGTTGTTTACTATTAAAAACTAGTTATCAAAGGAGACACAAAAAAATTACAATTTAATTTCAACTTTTTTAAAAAAAATTACATTTAAAATATACAGAAAAAATCTCACAAATCACTAGTTTACATCATTTTCAAATTCCTAATAGTTTACCTACTATAAGTGTCAAAAAGTGAAGTTTTCTCTGAAAATGTTGATTTCAATGTCAAGTTTGGCCAAAAAGTGTAACCCATTATTGTGGGATGACCCAATGCCTTTTCTTTGTCTAGAAACCCTTTGCATGTTAAGAGGAAATATTTTTTTCCTCCTCCCTATGCTAATGTTTCTCCTATGGCATCTCTAGAGTAGGATTTTGTTATCTGTATGAATTATTTTTGAGTAAAGGTTTGATTTGCATGTTTTATTATTTATGTCCTTCTCTCTTGGATCTAAACAAATGGCTTTCTAAGCATTAGAATCCATTGGTTAATGGTAAGATAGTAATTTACCCTTCTACTATAGGGTATTTTGTTATCTTTTAAATTCTTCTAAGATAAATTTTTTTGTGTTTGATAGCATTGTTTGCATATGGGATATGCATACTCTTTTGATGTGAAGTTGGTTTCCTTCAATCCTTTAAAGGATTATATTGATATTGTGCATGTTTGGGTGGCATTACCTTATCTCCCTTTGTAGTTTAGTTTTATTCTACTTATAAGGCCATTGGTAATGCAATTGGTTGTTTCCTTTGGGTGGACATTACTTAAAACGAAATTTTCCACACTTCTTTTGCTTGTATCTTGGCAGAAGTTGATTTATCAAAATTTTGTGTGATTAGGATCTGCTATAGGTTAACAACAATTCTTGGTCATAGAATGTTGATTATGAAGGCATTCCTTTCTATTCTAGAAATTGGTCATGGAATTGTTAATGACCATTCTTGGTCATAGGGTTGGATCAAGCATTGGTTTGATTTTATTTCTTGTATTCTTCTTGGGTAAATATTTTTCTACACATTGAGTTTCTTTTGGTTTGCTTTAGTAGTAGTGTTGGGGTCTTGTCAAAATCCCATCTTATCTTACTAAAGAACATAACCTATATCATAAGAATATATTCCTAGAAAAATATAAAATCATCTTCTTTGTTCAACTATTGAGTAGTTTATATTAAATACAATCGTTAGCTATAATTTAATATTTAATATTATTAAAAAAATAATGCTAATTTAAGTTGTGTATAAATTATTTTTCTAATCATAATACTAACAAATAATTATATGTTTATTGAGCTACTAGATTTTGAATAATTATAGTGCAGTTGGCAAGGGGGAGAGTTCTCGGAGGCTCAACAACTATCAACGGTGGATTCTATAGTAGGGCGAGCTCTGAATATATTCAGAAAATGAAGTGGGATGAGAAACTTGTAAATGTGTCATATGAATGGTTAGAAAAGTTGAATGCCTTCAAACAATACAAGCTTTTTGCTTGGGTTAACGTTCCTCACTTATATAATTTCAAATAATATTTTTTTCCTTTAATGATTAAATGTTGATATTTAAATAAAATAATAATTACGTTCATTTTTTTTTAATATTTAGGTTAATATTTATTTAATTGTTTTTTAAATATTGAAAAATAAGAAGTCAAAATGACTACACACTATAGACTACTTTTATAGTGTAATATTTCATCTTCATATATCTATCCATGTGTTTAATATTATATGAATTTATATTGAAGGAAAGCTTAAGGCTAGTGGAATGTATTTCACAAGCAATAATGATATCCTACATTATCAAGTACCACTTAACCAATTGTCAGTCATTAGTGAGGTGATTTTTTCATTAGGAAGCATAGGTAGCCCTCAACTTCTACTCTTAAGTAGAATTGGTCCAAGAAAAGATCTTAAGAAGTTGAATATTACTATTAGATTTACCTTCAGTGGGGGAAAAAGTTCAAGATAATCCAAGTACAAGCATCATTATAGAATCCCCAAAACCACTTCAATATTCCTATGGGAAAGTAGTGGGCATTCCAGATCATTACCAACCATACATTGAGGGTAGGAGTTTCCAACAAAGTAATGCCACAAGTATACAATATTTAGGTCTCATTCTAAGTAAGGTGGCATTTACCTTATCAAGTGGCAAGCTTTGGCTTAAAAGTATAGATCCTCAAGATAGTCCTATCTTCGTTACAATTAATATTCAAACCCTTCTAATTTACAAAAATGTATGATTGTTGTGAAAGCAATGGTTAATCTAAGTATGACATCTTTTATTCAAGAGTTTACATTTACTAATAATGGACAATTGAAAACACTTTGATTCCTTGGAATACCATTGCCAAAGAATCAATCAAATGATACCTTGGCCAATTTTTGTAAAGATACACTAGGGACATATAACCACTACCATGGAGGTTCTCAAGTTGGTTTAGTGGTTGACAAAAGGTATCAAGTAAAAGGTGTTTCTAATCTAATAGTTTTGGATGGTTCTATTTATAAGGATTCTCCTGGTACTAATCCACAAGCCACTACCATGATGCTTGGAAGCTAAGAATTCTTATTAATAATTAATTTATTTTATCTTTTTGTCAAAGATCTTAAACACTAACAAAATATTCTAATAATGCAACATATGTAGGTATATGGGAATTCATATCCTTCAAGAGAGTATAAAGAAATGAAATATTCCAAGATCATGTTAAAGTTATTTTTACGCTTCTATATTTCCTATTTATTATTCAATTAAATAATATCATTTATGATAAAATAATTGACAATAAATGTATTTGTCATTTCAATATTATCTCATTTTTCACATGGATACAAACATATTTCAAGATACAATATTGTAAGGAATTTTATGAGAAGAATAAATTTTACATTTTGATTAAATTTCAAATTAAATATCACCTTTTTCCAAGGTTTAATAGCTAAATAACCACTTGTGTTTGTTGGTTGTGTAAATGGAGAAGTATTTAACTTTGTAATTATTTATTTCCTTGGGATACATAGTACATAGTTTCCTTATTTTATTGGTTTATTTATTCTTTTAAGGCCATATGTTTATTTCATAGATAAATAAATATTAATTTATATTAAATAAATTGATAAAATTCATATGTGAAATTGATAAAAGTCTTTAAATATAATCTATAGGTCAAGATATATGTGCATAATTTAATAAAATTTATAATATTGTAATGGTGACATTTGCACAAACATACCATTTCCCTTCATTTTTTTTCCTTTTCTGAGCTTATATTTTAATACATTTCCATAATACAGATTACACATGATATTATGTGAATTTAGGGCCATTCTACTAGCCTCTTTATCTATTTATAAACACAAATATCCTTTTAACACCTATCCCCACTCTTTCTATTTCCACACACATAGACCTATAAGTTCATCTTAACCATCAAATTATCACATTGGTCTATACATCTACCTCCATTTAGATGTTTTATAACTATATCTAACCATAATTCCCACAGTGTTGAAAACACTAAAGAAATTACTCAATTAAGAACACAATAAAAGTTCCAAATTTCAACCATATTCACTTCACTAAGGAAAATGTATTTCCAATGTACGTAATTCAAAATAAATATATCTACAAATGACCATTCAATTACTAAGTCAGCTAAACAAATTTACTTAGATACTTAATTACTTTAATGAATCATGGTTGGATTTTGAAATGGAATCTTAGACATAACACAAAATTTGATCATTATAATAGACTAATTAATTCCACCTAGAAATATTATAACCCAAAAGATAATCATGACCCATATTATGCAAATGAGAATTAATTTGAAATACTATTCTAGTTTTTATTGGTGTCACATAGGAAACACAATACTCATCACATCAATTATACTTAATATAACAAATTTATTAACATTTTATTAATAGATTGTGGTAGACTCATGATGGAGTGGAGTGGGCTTGGGCATGAAAAAATAGGTTTGAATTTTGAAGGCAACAGTGAGGGTGAGGAAGTACATCTAAATGATGGTGATGGGGCTTTGGTGGTTGCTGATAGCATGCCTCCCCCTCTGGTGTAGTTGGTACAGTGGTGGCTAGGTTTCATGGTCAAGGGTGTACCTTTTCAAGAGGTGGTTAGGGGTGTACCTTGTTAGGATTTCTGTGTGGCTTAGGTGCTTGATGATAGGTAGAGGTCCTTTTATGTAGCTTTAGGAAGAACAAGTTTTATCACACATAATTTAGAACCATTGTGAGGTGCATGAAGAATCATCCACTCATGAATCTAGTTCTGGAAGTCTAGTGAAGATACTTTTTCTCGCTTCTCCGATAACTGAACTTCCTGTAGCAACAAATATGCTTCCTAAATTTTTTCCACATGAGTTACAAATTCCAAGCATTAGTGAAACAACCACGATTGAGTTAACCACACAAGAGCAAGTGTTAGAAGGGAAAAATTTGAATATTAATAGAAAGTTGAGTCAAGAGTAGTAGTTGTCCCTAGAAAACCTGTTGAAGACCCATTAGCATGCATTTGCATGGGATTACCATGACATGAAAGGATTGATACCATGGTTTGTACTCATATGATATATATCAGAGATGACTACACACTAGTAAGGTTGCCACAAACAAGAATCAACCTTGCATTGAGGGAGATTGTGAAAGGAGAATTACATAAATTATTGGATCCATGATTTATCTACCCTATCTCAGAAATCCATTGGGTGTCCCCATTGGTAATTATGCCTAAAAAATTAGGTAAACTCTGCCACCAAAAAGGATCATTTTCCTTGTCCTTTCATAGACCAAGTACTAGATTCAATTGTAGGTAAGTAGTATTTTTCTTTCCTAGATGGATTTAGTGGTTATAATTAGATACAGATTACACCTGAGAATCAAGAGAAGAAAACCTTTACATGTCCTTGGGGGACTTATGAATGTTTAGTACTTCCATTTGGTTTATGTAATTCACCTGCAACCTTTCAAAGAGTACTCATTAGTATACTTTTAGATAGCTCACATGATTGTATGGAGATTTACATGGATTATTTTACTATATATGGTTCTAATTTTGTAGAAGCATTATAAAATATAAGAAATTTTTTGTAGAGATGTGAAGACCATAATCTATCCTTGAACATTGAGAAATACTTCATGATGATGTAGGAAGGAGTAGTCCTTCGTCACAACATTTGTCATAAAGGAATTCAAGTAGACCCAGTCAATATTGAGGTGATTACCAATCTTCCTATTCTTGGAAAGAAAAAGATATTAGAAGTTTCCTACGACATGCAAGATACTATAGGTGCTTCATCAAAGATTTTAGTAAAATGGCAGCACCACTGTACAATCTTCTAACTAAAGATGTTGATTTCCAGTGGAAAAAAGAGTGACAAAGCATTCTCTGATTTGAAAGCAACCTTAACCCATGCTCCTATACTCAAAGGCTCTAATTGGGAACTCCCTTTCCATATTCATATAGATGCATATGATTATGATATAGGATCTATCCTGGGAAAAAAAGAGGGATCAATTAAGAATGCAATCTACTTTGTAAGAAAAAACCTACAAGGAGTTGAACTTAATTAAAAATTGACAGAGAAGGAGATGGTGGCAGTCATCTATGCCCTTAACAAGTTTAAGCATTACATAATAGGATATTAGATCATTGTTCATACAAACCATGTAGCCATAAGATACCTCATGAATAAGCCCTTTATTTCAAGAGGCTAGTAAGGTGGATGTTGTTGATGCAAGAATTTTACATCACCATTGTTGAAAAACCAGGAAAGGAAAATATTGTAGTAGAATTTCTCTCCAGATTGACTACATTAGAGGACACTCAAGTCACTGATGATTCTTTCCCTGATGAACATTTTTTTTCTATTAGTGTGCATACACCTTGGTATGCTGATATATCCAATTATCTAGTTATAGGGAGAGTTCCTCCTAATTTCTCTCCAAAAGAGAGAAGGGTTCTCATTGAGAAAACTTTTCCTTTCTCATGGATTGTAGGATGGTTATTCTACACTATACTAGATCATGTAATGAGGATATATGTAAAGTAGGATGAAACATATGATATATTGCATGCATGTCACAATCAACCTTGTGGGTGGAATTTTGTAGGTAAGAGGATAACAAAGATTCTTAATACAAGATATTACTGGCCCACACTTCATAAGGATGCATACAAGTATACTAGGAAGTGTGATAGATTTTAGAGGATGGGTCATCCAACTAAATATGATGAGATGCCTCTATACCTCTAGGTAGTCATCACTCCATTTGATAAATGGGGACTTTATTTTGTAGGTCCCATTGATCCTCCATCAAATGGAAAATGCTACATCTTGGTTTGCATTGACTATGTGACTAATTGGGTTGAGGTTAAAGCTATGAAACATGCCAGAGCCAATAAAGTTACAAAATTCCTCTATGAGGAAATCTTCACATGTTATGGGGTTCTAAGAGAGATAACAATAGATCAAGGGGCTTAGTTTACATCAACCCTTGTCACAACATTGGTCAATGAATATAATGTAAGGCATAGGAAACCTACCCCCTATCACCCTAAGGCCAATGACTAGTTTGAGGTGACCAATAGGGAAATAGAGGCTATCTTGATCAAAATAGTGGTTATTCACAAGAAATATTGGGAAAATAGGTTTCTATAAATTTTTTGGGCTTATAGGACCACTTGGAAGACAACCATTGGTTTCACACCTTTTACATTATTGTATGGGAAGAGAGATATGATGCCTATAGAGCTTGATCATAAAACTCTTAGGACTACACTAGATCCTAGGATAGACATATATGAGGCACAAAAGGATAGAATCATGTAGGTGAATGCTTTGGATGAGATGAGAAAGTCAGCCCTTCATCATAATAAGATAGTGCAAAATTAGAGGGTTAAATGGCTTGACAAATAGATAAAGGAAAATAAGTTATAGCTAGGTGACTGGGCACTCCTTTATGACAATAGGTATTAAGATAATGCAAAAACACTATAGAACAAGTGGTTGGGACCATATGAAGTTGCATAAGTCTTCCCCAATGGTGTTGTTCAACTCACAACCATTGACCTTGTCAGATTCAAACTCTTGGTCAATGGTGACCATCTCGAGTTATATCATAAACCAACTTCCAAGCATGAATTCATGTAGCAATTTATTCAACACCAAACCTCTAAACTTCATACAACCAAAGGAAGTGGACCTAGTGTCCCTCCTTCTAACTAGTCAAGGTATGCATGTAATCTCATCATAATAAATATTTCCATTTTTGTGGGAATCCACTTCTCCATCAATAAATCTATCTGTCCATCCACTTCCATCTTTTCTCTCTTCCATAACTCCACCATCACTTCAATTCATCATCACTTCATTCCATCACCACTATATTTAATTTCTCAATTATACTTTTAAAGCAACCCATATTTTCTTCCACATTTTTTTGCAATGACACTCCAAATTTTCAGTTGTGTGTGGAACAACTTGTTATATCTTAATTATCTTAGATGCATTTATTTAATTACTATAAATTAATATTGATAATTCGCATAGCACATAATTGTACTCTACCTTGTCACATCATAATTACCACCCAACCTATGTAGACACATGCTCTAATTTAGGTTGGGGGGAGTGTGAACCCACATCTCCACATGTCATACATGTCAGCAAATTTGAAATGAGCCAATTTGAATGATACAGTTGAAATGACTACTTGCCTGTGTGAAATGATACTAAGCCATCACCATTTTTCTTGGTGATACCCTTCATTTGTGTTTCTTTATTTCCTTAGTCATAATCTTAAATGTCACCAAAAAGGTAAATTTCATATGACATTAGTGATAGGACTACAGAAGAGTTGTAGGAAGAAGAAGTAATTGGGATTTCAAAGAAAGATTGCAGGAAAGAAAATTTCACAGAAGTGGTTACTTGATTATGGGCAGAAACAATGGGAGGTTAATTGATTAGAAATGAACCTACAGTTCATGATGTGATATTACATGATGCACTTTCTTTGGCCAAGTTCAAGAATTGTGGATGGTTGGACTACTTCCTGAAACTAGACAGTTTCAATGTGAACATTGCTCTAGAATTTGCAAAGACACTCTCTAACGAGAAGGTAATGGTAAAAGGGCTAGAAGTGATAGCCACAAATGAGAGAATTGTAGAGGTAGTGGGTTTTGTTGGTGAAGGAGAGCCATTCCTTGCTTCCAGAGATGTAAGGTCAACTAGGGAAGAATTCACTAAACCTAGTGACTCTTCGCTGGTTGTAGATAAGCAAGGAATGAGGAGAAATTCTTTGCCAGAGAAGTGGAAACAAGTACCCATCTACATTTTCAATTATATTACTTGTGAGGGCCGCCAATCATGCCTCCATTATGTTCCTTTTAAGCTCCTAAACTATATTAGACATGTATGAAGGATGAATGCACCCAATATGTTGTATAAGCTCCTTGCAATCATGGCAGCTGAAACATAAAAAGGTAGGGACAATTTTGTCTCCCATCACTATTTGATAAAATTGTTGGTGGAAAAATATTTACAAGAGGTTTTTGGTATGACATGGGAAGAATTTGTAAAAATTGATCAGTTTAGACTAGAAAATGTGCATCCTAGAGGTCAGCCTCAAGCTCGTAGGGTTAGTAGGGGCGAGAGGGTTGATAAAACCACTCCTAGAACTTCAACCTTTGGCACAAACCCTCCTGCAACAAAAGCAACTATATAAATTGGCTCCTCTGAATCAAAGTATTTAGATGAAGAAAGTTCATCCTCAGAACCTGATGTTATAGTTCTTCACAAAACCTCAATTTGAACTAGGGATTCCATTAGAAAAGAGGAAGCACAAATGAGAGGAAAAAAATAGAAAAGGGAAGGCCAAGAAGCAAATGACAAAAAAAGTGAAACCAAGCCCTAGGAAATAGAAAGCTTATGATATTGGTCTTCCCACAGCTGAAGAAAAACATAAAATCCCTCTAAAGAAATCAAAACCAGTTGGGATAGCTACTAATATGCCCCCAAAGAGAAGCCCTAGACTTAGAAGAACACTAGGGAGGTGACAAAAGCTCCAAGGGGCAGGTAAATTTTGAAGTGATAGGAATTTTTGAGGAACAAGAAAACATAAGATTAGAAGAACTTGTTGTTATTGCAAAGAAGGTTAAAAATCAAGAGCAAGATGAACATCAAGAAAAATTTCAGTCTGAGCAAGAAGAACAACAAGAATCATTGCAATTGGTCCGATTTGAATAGCAAGAACTAGCATGAGGAAATATTTTGGAAGGAACACATAAACCTCCCACTTTTTCATGGGATCTTGTAGCCCTGAACCAATGGAGTGAAATGCAAAGGAAAGAAGAGGAGTGGAAAAAGGAAAGATGCAAGCTATATGAAGAAGTTAAAAAGGAAAATGCCAAAATTGAAGAAAAGAATGTAGAGATTATTGCCTTGAAGGATAAGGTAAATAATGTGGTAACTTTACTACCTCAGATGATGTCATGTAGAAATCCTCCTAGAGTATATGTACTGTATTTGAAGGAGCATAATATTTCCTTCAAGCTATCAATGGTTATTTTGAGTTTAACCCCTTCTATTGAAACCCCACATGGATTTTTTCAAGCCTACCAATCTTCTCTTCCTGAAGTTAATTTTTTTTCGTGTGAATTATGCTTGCATAATTATGTTGTTCCTAATGATCATGATTGGAACCCACTACAATACAATGGAGATATCCATTTGAGGGCATTCATGTGATGGATCCAAAATAAAATTAGCTAGGGGGAGTAGGTTAGAACTTATAGGGAAAGAGAACTCCATACTCACTTGCCTCTCAGACCTGAATCTAGTAACCCTTCAGACATTTACCAAACACGACACATAATTCTTTATCACCCAAGCTACAAAAATAGGAGCATGCATGTTAGGGAAGAAGCATACAAGGAATATGAGCATGTAGCTTATACTACAGGGAAATAGGTAATGGGGTACTTATCATAGAGTTGGAATAGTTTGACACATCAATTGAAACAAGCTAAACCCCACTCCTTGCAAAATTATTTTGTAGCATGCAAATGAACTGATAGGTACATGCAAATTGGAGGATGAACCAACAATATTGGCTTCCATTAACATTTCAACCACCTACTCTATTATGGCCTATACCAGATTATAGATATTACCAGTATGACATAGCTACAAAAAGGACAAGGTGGAATAGATTGGAAAACAGGGAAGGATTCTATAGGGACCCCAATTCAGATATTGTAGAGACTGGTCTAGGACAGTTGGCAGTTTGTGAATTCAGAGCTCTAACTAGGCAAAGGAATAATGATCCCTTTGCTGGAGGACCAACAAAACATTAGGTTGGGGGAGATGATAAGTCCAATTTATGGTTCAATTTTGATAGGGTTTATTATATATTTGTTTTTTGATAAGTCCAATTTATGGTTCAATTTTTGATATGGTTCAACTTTGGGACTTGGCTGTTGACATTTTTCATGTTATTTCCTTAAATCCATAAACCTTGGACATGAAATTATCCTTGTGACCTTTAATGACATTAACATGCTATGTGAATTATCTATGTTAATTTTACATGTGGTTTAATGGATGTTAGTTTAAGGTAATTATTTATATGCAATTGTTTATCCATACTAATGTAACTATGCAGGTTCATATTAAGATGATGATGTACAAGTAAAGCTTGCAAAATGGAAGAAACTCCTGCCAACTGATCGGTTGCTAAGGAAGTAAAAAAGATGGTCATTAAGAGGTCAAAGGAGGGAAAACTCTCAATGGAGGGAAAATTCCAATGTAGGGAAATTCCTAGTTTGAATGAAAGATTGTAAATACCTTTTAATGGTCATGTTTTTTAGTTGAGAAAATCTAGGGAGTGTGTTGTGCTAGATTCTTGTTGGTGTAAGTCTTCTTTGACCAAATTTGGCACATGCATAACTTCCTCCCTCTCTTTTCTATTCTTTCAATAAGTGACATCCTCTTATTTTATTGGAGTCGACTACCTAGGTAGTTAAGGTTAATTAGAAATTTTTTCCTCTATAAATAATGGTCAGATGCCGCTTTTCATATGGTTGGATGTTATGAGATTGTACTTGTATTTTATATTTTTAGTAATAGAGTCATATTACTAATATGTTGCAATCATGCTTTCAAGGAATAAAATTATATTCCAATTTGTTGAATCTATGTTAGCTTAAGGAAGACTTACTCAAGGGGGTCTACTTGGTGAGAATTTCACCTATTTAGTTTAAAAGTTATTTTTCTATTTAGTAACTAGTTTCGATTTTAGCAATTTTATGTGCCTGCAACAACTGGAACTTTGTTATGTGATTGTTCCTATAGCCAAGGAATAGAGTAGTTTCTTGTCTTTTTGTTGATATTTTCATTTCTATCATCCATTTCTAGTCCAGTTGTTGATGCTTAGTGTAGATGTTGATTCATGCTCAATGCTTAAGTTGGTTTCTTTCCAACATTTTATTTCTAGTATTGTTTCTTTCCTAGTTTGTGGATGACTATAGTTCATTCCTAGTGCACTTACAGTGTTGACCCATTTCAATTTTACATCCCTATTTTGAAAATGAAATGCACCTTGATGATGAGTAAGATATCTACTTAGTGTAAATTTTGAATCTCTAAGTCACAACTCTAAGGGCTTAGTTATTGAACCATTAGAGGAGGCCAACCATTATAACATAATCTATCATGTTTGGAAACCTCCAATATTCATGAGTGATAAGAAGATATCATGAATTAATCATTCTAAAGAAGTTATCCTCAACCATATTACAAATTACCCATTTTTGTGGCTCATTATTCCAACCATACTAAATCAAGAGAATATTCAATTGAAAAAAATCTATATTCATCTAATATTTTCCATATACCCAATGTTGATTGTACTTCTTGGGAATAAATGACAAGAAATGTTTTTTCATACATACAAAAACTCCTTTATGAAAATTTGAACTTCATGCTTCTATTTCTCATAGGTCCCCATCTTTGCATTGATAGAGTCCATTCACCCTTTCCTAAAACACCACATTCTTTCACAAAATTATGTGAGAAAATGAAATAGAAAATGTAAAGAATGTTTTGGTTACCTTCACAAACCCTTTCAATGCTTCTTGTGTTGCAACCTCCTATATGCCTTGAGTACTCATGACTTGGCCCAAGGATGTAATATTAATCTCCCATGTAGATACTAAATTCTGAATTACTTCATTACCATAGTCAAATAAGAAGTTACATCCTTTAACTTCTATAATTTGACTCTTATTCTAGAATTCTTGAACCATGTTGTTTTTCACCTAACTTTCCTTATGCTCATATTTGCTCAATTTTTTTCTTCCTCCGCAAGTTGCTCATTTACAACTCATTGTAAGATCCAATACATAATAATATTTTTCTATCATTGATTCACAATCCATTTCTTGGATCTTTCAACTAGGTAAGTGCACCAAGATGGTTCCCAAAAAAGGGGCTTAAGTGGCCACTTTTTTTCTGAAATCAGGAAATACTGACCTTGGACGTGAAATTGAGGATAGCTACACTTAAAATTTTTTGATGGAACAAAAACAAGGACCGCAGTGCTCCGAGTCTACTTTCTAAACTACTAATTTATTTCGAAAATGGTTGAGATTAAGGGGTTCAAAAGAGGTACACATACAAATTGTTGTTGTTTCTATCAAAAAAACATAACATAGCAACTCTTGTGTGACCCGAGCATGGTGGACTTTTTTTTAGTATTTTTAAAATCGCTCCAGTCAAAAGTTAGATAACAGTATGTAGTAAGGACTGGATATTTTCTGATAATTTTTTTAATGAATATTTGATTTTTTATTAATTTT
>VDFB02274714.1:31421391-31444392 GCA_007258455.2 Sequoia sempervirens | reverse complement strand
TGTGAAGAAAATTGAACTCAAGTTGATCAAATGTGAAGAAGTCACCTCCTCAACAACGCGAGCGCGTAGTGCAGGGTTTTTGGCCGCGGGCAGAAATGAAAACCAGTAAAAAACAAATGACGAATGTTCACTTTTTTTTTTTCTTTTAAAAAGCCAAAACGCGTTCGCGTTATAACGCGAACGCGTTTTGGCTCATTTTTCACTTTTGTGGCCACAAAAGTGCGACCATCTTGGTGCACTTACCCAACTTATTGTTCTCACTCTAAAGAGAATCCAATCTTTTCAAAAATGAAGCCAAATCACTTTCTACTATGACAACATATTCTTTCAAAAATGGATGCAATAAATCTGAAATAAGAATTTTGAAACATTAGTTGGTTACCTCTAGATTCTTCTCAAATATCTTCACCCATTTTTATTTCAAAAGAATATCCATTGCAACCTTTGGGACTAAGATATAGATTTTTTTGCATGAATTTTATTCCCCCAAAAAAATGTCCTATCTTATTAACTTCATAATACCATATGCTTGTAACCTTACATCCTTCATGTCTTTCTTGTAGCTACATATCTAAAATTTCATAGAATACTTATTCAAATAATAATAAACATTGGGAAGATTCCTCTTTATCTTACCATGATCTAGCATCAAACATCTGAAGCTAATTATTTCTATTTGGCCATCACCCAAAAATATGGTCTTCAAAATTTGTACTTAAATCCCATGAGTGATCTATGTACCATAAACATTGTCTCATTTTCAAATAGTTAAAATTCTCAACCAATCCCATGGGATTCCATATGATAGGATGATTTGAAACATGAAACGAAGAGCCCACATCCTCTAATTTGTAAATTGTTCCCCTTATTTTATCACTTAATTTCACAAATGTTCCTTTCTTGATGACCAAATTTTTGTATTTGCATGGAAAGAGGCAACAAATCTGAAATTTGAAAATATTTTCCATATCTTGGGCTACCAACTAAGAGTTCATCCTCCTCATGTTGGACTTAATTTCCATTGATATATGAATATGCTTCCATTGTGCTACTTTAAGGCATAAAACTTGTTTATCCACCTTTGAATTTAGTGTCTTTGAATGTACCATGGAAAGTGCATGTCTCCTTATTTTGAGATCCTCACATCTAACGTCAACATGCATATTGGTTATGTACAAATCACTTGGATCCCACAACATTATTTTTGAGATATTTAATAATTGAGTAGAATGATTTCCTTTCCACCATGTATCTCTTATTTTTTATTTACATTTCCTTGAAAAATATACTACATTAATATAATGCTCAAAATAAAATTTATCAATAGGAAGGATTCATCTACATCATCCTTCAGTAATTCATTCACATCAATATGGCTTCCTTATAGATAATGCTTAAAAAACTTTGGATCCAATTTCCAACATACATCTTCAAAATCAAAAGTTGATTCCTCATTGTTTTCCTTTCTACAAATTTTTTCCTCATCTTTATCTTCATCAATGTTATATTGAACTAAATGATTTTATCGAATTAGATTAAAATTTTCAACACAGAGATTTTTACCTTCAATAGGGTGGATGCAATCTTTTTTTTCTTCTTGATTTTTGGTATTTTAAACCTTTTTCCATATTAACTCCTTCCTTTGCATTATGCTCCTACACATCTACCAAAGTCATCTTCCTTAACAATATTTCATGGATCTAATTATGGCTTACTCATCTCCTTTCTCTTTAGTTCTTCGTCCTCTCTCACCCATAGGAAGAGATCATAAAATGATTTTTTAGTCCTAAAGTCATCAGAAAAGCTCTAGAACTCCTCAAAGCATTTGATGATCATCTTATCTTGAGGTATAGTTCATTCTTTGACTTCTAAATACTCAAAAAGTATAATAGAATTATTTTCATCTCCTATTAGAAATATGTACTCTTTATATGATTTGAAAACCTCTTTTGCATTGTTTGACTATAATAGTCTCCAAATCTAAACATTGATTTGAAGAATCCCATGATTCACATCAATCATGAAATAAACTAATTTACCCAATAGGATGGAAAAATCACAACTTTGATACCATTTTAATATCCATCTTAAAATAATTTTCCAAATCTACAACAAATTATCTTTACTCAAATCCAAAAAGAAAGAAAGTAGGTAAATTATAACTTTCATGAAACCTTTCAAAATTTCTAGTAAATATTGTGAAAATAGAATAGGAATTCCTTTCCATAAAATTAATTTGATATTTTCATTATATTGTTGTTATTATAACAAAAACTAAAAATAATAACCAAGTGCAAATTTACATCATTGGTAACACAACCTAGAAGCCAAAACACTAAAAAATCAAAAACTTCACACATAATTTCTCCAACATCTCATTAAAAGTTTGTAATAGAAAAAATACACTAAATTATTATAATAATTAGTATCTAATGCTACTAGCAATGCAAAAACACAACAAAACCTCAAGTGACACACTCCAAAAACAACTATCTCAATAATCTATTTGATGAAATGCACACCAAAATGATATTCTTCAACAAAAAAACAATTTATGAGTGAAGTTGTGCTTATAAAATCTCAAAGTCACTATCTTTGAGTCCAAATCTCCTTGGTTTACCAGTCTCATAGATTCTTTCTTCATTGGTCTACCACCATCTGAAGAAAATGACAAACTTGTGAGAGAAAAAAATGAATAGAATGAATCCAATTAAGAAATAAATTATGTTTTATGTGTTTCCTTCTTCATGAAGTTTCATGGGTGCCAAAGATCCATGCCAAGAATGAAAGGAATCTTACAATTCAAAATTTTAAACCACTTTCCCATAAATGATCATCCACTTCCTCCACCCAAATAGAAATTTTCATTGAATCCAACATTTGATTTGATTTCTTGAAGGCTAATAACAACCAATTTTAATCTTCTACAAGTGCCACAACCTTTTTGACTCAAAATATTTAATTTTTTATTTATTAAATTTTCATTTAAATCTGATTTAATTATTTCACCATAAAGGACATCATTTTCTTGATATGTCTACATGACTTGACTTACTCTATTAGGATAATCCACCTTACTAAAAATAGAAACTACTATATTTTGAAAATTTCCATTTGTAGAAAAAGGGGACATGACATAAATCATCTAGGGAATCATCGAACATATCAAAGTCATGCTTGAAAAATGTATTATCAAAACCATTAAAACTTTGAGCAAAAAGATCTAACATGATTTTATTCACATAGGGTTCACCAAAAAATTAAAGGAGGGGATTTGTTATCCTCAAGATGACAAATTCCTAGGGAGAGGATATATGTCAATTACCCAAAAAGGAACTACTCTAGTGATGCAATAAATAAAAAAGAATGTTTATTCAATTGACACTATATTTTAAATAATGATAATATCAAAATCACTTAATTATAGGAGTAAATGATATTATTAAACTGGGCTCTTGTATATAGAAAGTAGAGGAGTTGAAGATTATAAATTTATGAGGATTAGCTCTTGGTCATGGATGCTAGTGTTCAACACAAATGTGCATGTATTGTGTTGTAGTCTCTAATGAAATAGTTAATAAAAGTCTAGAATATGAAGTACCCAACTCACTGAAGTTGTTCATATGTACATGAATAGAACACAACAATATTAGAAGTTTTTTAGGGGTCTACCTTATTCAAATTCCTATTTCAACGTTTTCACCTCGACAAATAACCATATAGGATTGAGATAAAAAAATGCATACAATAAAGATGTGTGATAGAAATAAACCCTAGAATGGAGAAGAACCCTCATCACATAAATAAATAAATAAAGATGAGATCATATAGAAAGGATCATGTACGATAGAGTGACAAGAGAGTGTTAACAACATCATGTGGCTCCCATCTTGTATTTAAATACATGATAGACTATTAAGAAAGAGGATTCTTGAATATTGCTTGAGAGAGAATTTCACTAGAGTTTTGTTGTGAGAATGAGATAGCAAGAGAGAGCCTTTTGTTCATTCCAATCCTCTCTTTTCAAATGAGAGTGAAAAGGGAGTTATGTTCAGCTGCATGGGTGAGAGTAGTTGTTACACCCACATCCATGCCACTATGAGATGTTCCATGGGAAGAAAACATAGAATATTCACATTTGTATCTCAAAAAACTATGGGGGTGCTAGCATGTCTTATAGCCATCTATGTATCATACTAGTGTTCGACCAAAAATATGTGACAATTAGGCACTCAAGATGGTAGTATTTCTTTTTGTCCTCTAGGAAGTTAGAATAATAAAATTTGAAATCATAGGGTTTTCCATATATAAGGCCGCACTAAATGTGTAAGTGTGAAATAGCCACATGGTGCAATTTTATGACACTACAATATCATAAGATTATATTCTAAAAGAATATTAAATCATATTTTTTGTTCAACTAATGAGTAGTTTATCCTATATACAATGGTTAGTTGTAATAATATTTAATATTATTAAAGAATTTGGGCTCATTTAAGTTGTATATAACTTATTTTTCTAACAAGAATACTAACAACTAATTATATTTTTATCCAACTACTATATTTTTCAATAAAATTTTGGTCAATTCTTTAAATATTCATTTTATTGACACCTCCCACTAAATATAATGATATGACAATATCTACATTGAATCATATCTCCAAATGTTTATTACATTTAAAAATTAAAATAGAAAATTGTATATAGTTACTAAAATACCTCAAATAACTCTTAAAACTTGGGTAAAAACAACTTTAGGATGGGATGGTATAGATACACTCCAAGATATATGAATAAATCTACACATTAAATTGTAGATTACTTGAGCTCCTTTAGTGAATGTCTAGTTCTACATGTTGAAAATTAATCTATTTAACTTATAAAAATGTTATTACATAACACTATGCATTTGTAGAAGCTTGATTATTTACTAAGAAATGTGTATATAAATGCTAATGAACAACAATTATAACATGTCTAGTAAATTTATTTGTTTAAAAACTTCATAAAAAAGCATTATTGCATTATACTATGATCGTTGTAAAAGCTTGATAACTTACCAAGAAATGTGTATATAATACTAATAAAAAAAAAAAACACATCTAAAATTTTTAACTATTTAATAGTCTTATAAAAAAAATCATTGCATAACACTATGACACTTGTAGAAGCTTGACAATTTATTGAGAAATATGTATATTAATACTAGTAAAGAACAATTACAACACATCTAATAAATTTGTCTATTTAAAAGACTCATCAAAATCTTATTGTATAATATTATGAAAATTGTAAAAATTTGGTAATTTACTATAAAGTGTGTATATTAATACTTATAAACAACAATTACAACACGTCTAATAAATTTATCTATTTAAAAATCTTATTAAAAATACTATTACATAATATTATGATAGTTGTAAAAGCTAGTTAATTTATTGAAAAACATGTAAATTAATACAAACAAACAACAATCATAGCATGTAAAATACATTTATCTAATAAAATGTCTAAAAGAAACATTATTACATAATACTAAAGTCTAAAAAAAAATTTATTACATACTACTATAACAATTGTAAAACCTTAATAATTTATTGAGCAATGTGTATACTAATACTAAACAAACAACAATTACAACACCTCTTAACAAATTGTAACTACATACAATGAACATCAACAATGTTTACCTCTAATACGAAAAAAGTGAAGTGTTGACTATTCAACAACAGTTCCGTTATATACGGGTCAAATGTTTGAATTTTTAATTTAATCTTTGAAAGACAGAGTTTAATGCTGATTTTTAACTAGCTCATTATTTACGGGTCAAATCTGCAGGCCCCTTGCGTCATGCTCATTCCAAGTACTAATACTAGCAATCGCACCTAGTGTGCAATGGGTACGCCGAAGAGATGTGTAAGGTCAATTAGGCAATTTCTTGTTCTAATTTTTGCATACATTTGTGTAGTAAATGAGATCAATTGCTAAAACCTTTGAATCACGAATATAATCAAATGTTAGACTCCCAAAAAATACAACAATCAAGCTTGAAGCAAAATAGTTTTAACTGAAATTTTTACAAAATAGGAAAATACAAAAGGATTAATGCCAACAACATGACTATTGAAAGTGATTAATGCTAGGGGCAATGTTCCAAATCTCGGGAGAGTAAAATTAAATTCTAGACTATGCTAAAGAAAACTAAGGTTCCATTAGAAAGAGGTCGGGTACATATGAATGTCATACAAGTATCAAATAATAAATCATTATATTCATACCATATGCCCATGCATAATGATTTGGGTCCAAATTTCCTCATATATAAGTGGATGAGAGAAATTGAAATAGTCCTTGAAACTCTTTGACATAACAAATTGGTCTTTTCCCTTGCATGTCTTGTTGAACTACTACCACTGAGAATGATTTAAATGTAAACAACACAATTAACCAAGACAGTATCTTACAAGAATCTATATATTATCTTAGTATTGGATAATAATATTTTCCCTATTTTGAATATAAATGTATGAAGCAGTATCTTATTTTTAATGAATGTGATATTATGAAAATGATAATAAAAAATTCACTAGATATAGAAAATGAGCTTTTTAATTTTTATTTTATAAGATTGAATAAGGACATTTGTATATGGTGAATACAATAATTTACCTTGCTGTCACATTTAATGAATTGTATATTACAAATTGTATAGTTAGCAAGGGTTATGGTGGATTTGATTTTGGAAGAGATTTAAGAATTCTATTTATTTTAGATTTATTTTTGAAAATTACATTTAAGCTTTTGATATTATTTAATTTTTAAATTAATCTTTGTATTTTAGATGGTATAATTGTTCTATTTGAACATGATTGAAACAACATCTAATGTGTTATTAAAGCCATATTTTATGGAATATTTTGGAACAAATATACAAGATTGCTTCTTTAATAGTGTCATTGTTTGTTTCAATTATTGAATAACATAGTTGAATTTTAATTTATTTCTTATTATTATTAAATATATTATAATTAATTATAACCTTAATATTTATTTAATTAAAAAATCTATATAGTTATTATTTTACTAACTAAAATACATTTAAATTAATTTCACCATTAAAACATCAAAATATTATTTTAAAAAATATTATATTATAAATAAATAAAATTAAAATAGACATTTATTTATATATATGAAAACAGCAAAATTTTATAATATATATTATTTTTAAAAGAATATTTATTATATTTTGAAAAATAAAAAGATTACATATATAAATATAGAAACTTTATATATAAAAAAAGTTTTTAATATAAATAAAAATGGAAAAAAATAAACTTGAGCTTTTATTTGAATATTGCCAATCCCAGTAAAAAGAAGCGGAAATAGCACGGAGAGAGGCAAAGACCCGTCCAGGAAAATACAGAAAACTCCTGCGGTTGTCTGAAGTGCCCATAGGACCCACAGCCTTCCCCACATGCCCAACCGACGGGCTGTCACGTCTGACAAAATCCCTCCGCACGGACACAAAAAAATTCCCAAGCCTTGCCGAAACCGCTGCAGCTCGCCAAATTGGAGGAAGAATTTGGAGGAGCGGAAACCAATCGAGGCGGGGAAAGCAGTTAAAAAGCGGCTAGAAACAGCCGAAAATTTGGCGAAAAATGATGACCGTTTTTTTTTCTGACAAAACAAATATCTTATTTATGAAGGCACAGATTTACCTCTAACGAAGGTGGGTACGGGTGTTAGAGGTGGGTACAGGTGGGTGTAAATAAAACTATCACCTGAAGCATGTAAATAGCGGCTTAATAAAATGGTGGAGCGAAAACGAATAAGGCCGCGAAAAATAGCCAAAAAAATGGCGAAAAATATGGATGGCTGAGATTGATTTAAGCACCTTGCCGGGTCTCTCTGAGGTTTGTGAACCGTTGATAGGAAAAATGAGCTTCAAAAGCTCATATAGGACACGCCTTCGGCGTAATAAAAATATTAAAATAAATATATATAATCACCGAATTACATGAATAGGCTGAACACACAAAACCTCATATGCATATCGAAATAAATATTTCATAAAGTATTTACTTGGAATTCTCATCTTATATATATGTTCATTTCTTTCACCTTGGTTTATATAGTTAGTGGTTCTCATCTTTCATAAATATCATATTCGAATTGCATTATTTGATAAAAATATAATTTATTTTAATGATATTAAATTTTTAAGTTATTTGTGTTTTACATTAGGCTTCTAGATCTTAGATGGCTATATTTTTATCCAAACATTAAAAATATCAAAGAAATTTGAGTTTTTTTAATCTTTTGGGTACCTCACAATGTAACTATTGTACTTTATTGAAATATTAAGTAGGATCTTCTCTTATATCTAGAGAAGTTGAAGGGTGGGATATAAATACTAGATTTTGTGGATTCTCATTGTGTCTTTGAATTGTAGGTGCATATGATAGATTTCCAAATTAAATATGAGCTCACCATTGTACTAAGAGTGTTCAAGAAATTGGCAGTAACCTTTTCTTGTATCCCAATTAGATACTAGTGGTGAAATGTACAAGGGTTTAAACATGGATAGTGGTTTCCACATTTGAAAGATTGGCATATTTTTGGAAAATTTTGGGTCAAATCTAATTGTATCATTACATTCAAAATTCCTAAAAAATTATAGATAAACTACTCAATCATAATATTTCAAAAACTTTTCTCTATCCCTAAGTTTTTTTTACCCTTGTGCGTCCATACTTAAATATTCCATTAAGTATATAAAGAAAAATGGTACTCTTCTTTATTATTCCAATTCAATAAATTAATATACATATAATATTAATTAGTAAAATAGATGTCATATATATGTAGGCACATATTTATTTTTTTAAATTATTTTTTTATAAATGGCGATAACCTATAATAGGTATGTGGACCATTGATTACTCATTAACCTTTATATATGCTATGACCCTTGTTAATAGGACGTGGCCCTTTTTATAGATTCCATGTAATTTTATGTGCATGAGGATCCCTTAATTGGACCTATATGACCTTAGCACCATTGCCGCAATATCCTCCATTATATTTCAAGTATGTGACAAACTATCAATAAATTTAGTTAAAAAATTCGTGTTTAGTATTTGAGTTTTGTTCCAACTCGTCAAAAAAATTTGGTGAATCCCTCTAAAAATTACAATGTTGTATATTTAGTAAGTGGTGCTATATAGTTGGAAATTATAAAAATTTATGAGAAGTATATTAAAAATTTGTGGTGATATTATGTGAACATCAGTGGACCATTTAAAAAATTTCCCCTTCAATATTGGAATTTCTAAATTTGAAGCTCAATTTTGGAGGCTTATACATTGGCATCATAACCTTATTTTTGTAATATTTTTGTACATTTTAGATATTTTTTGATGGTCTACATGGTGGATTGGATGGTTTAGTATAACAATTTTTTAGAATTTCTAAGTTATCATATGTGTTTCTTTAGAATTCTCAATTTATAAATTTTTTAAGGCTTTGTTCATATTTCTATGGGCTCTTTTTTAAACTCATTTGTTTGAAAGTGTATTATTTTTTATGTAATTTTTATTAGCGCTATTGATTTTCACTCTTTGTGATAAAAGAATATACTTTTATTATTATATTTGTATTTTGAAAATTATTAAGAATTGAAATCAAATACCAATTTGTATTTTCTAGCAAGTGGAAATTGTAATTACATTGATTATGGAGAATTATATTTTATTTTATAGTTTTAATTGATTAATTTGATGGGTTCTCCTATAGTTATACATTTCTTTTTTGTTTGATTAGTCATTTTTTTCACTACTTTAAGTAGAATATCGTAGGTCTACCAAATCATCCTTCAACTATATGTTGGAAGAATGGGAATTTTTGTCATTGATGCAATTGTTGGAAATATGAGAAAGTAGGATAAGCATAAGATTGCATTGCAATATTTTCATTCATGTCAACATTGTATCTCAGGTATGTGTAGGATTATAATGGGCCAAAAAGTGGCAATATAATGGGTATGTGTCTGACGACATTTTTCTACCCAAAATTGATGAAACAGAAAGGGTTTTTAAAGGA
This sequence comes from Sequoia sempervirens, assembly GCA_007258455.2. Taxonomy (NCBI): domain Eukaryota; kingdom Viridiplantae; phylum Streptophyta; class Pinopsida; order Cupressales; family Cupressaceae; genus Sequoia; species Sequoia sempervirens. The sequence goes on along the minus strand of VDFB02274714.1, from coordinate 31,434,285 downwards.
GATTCTCATCTATCCACCAATATAAATTATTCCTTAATTTGAATTTAATAAGTAATTATTATTCATTTTCTATTCGAATTATGACTAAAGTCCTATTTGTTAGGCTAATTGAAAAACATCTATAGCTTTCAAACGGATCACATTTTTTGAATCCAAAACATGCGCCACATTATATACTTCACATAATATAGGATTAAAAAAAATGAATTTCATGAAGTTTTGACCAAGTTAAGGTGGTCAGACATGCGAGGGTTTTATATTTTTAAAAATTTGTAATAAAAAAATCATAATTAATTATTTGCTTGGAAAAAATTACAAAAAATATGCATCACATAGGGACATGAGTCCTCTACTTATATCAAAAAATATTATAAAAAAATATTATCATTTTATTGTGGTTAGGGTGGTCAGATAGACACCTACTTATTTTTTCCCTGAAATTTAAGTACTATTGCATTGAAATTTCAAATTTTCACCAAAAAGATTTTTTTTTTAAACAAACCTAGTAGTTTAGAAACTAAATTCAATTTGATAAAGATTCAATTCTTAAATTTTTTGAAATAATATAGATAACTTATTCAAATTTTTATGTCAAGTTGCCTAACTCTGATTTTTCTGAATTTTTTGCCACTTAAGGGCCTGTTTTTTCAATGATGATCCTGCATATACACTCTCGATATTGAGATTATGGTGTAGATCATTTTGGTTTATTCTAGGATGTTTTGGGATGTTTGTGGAAGACAATTTTTCAAGATGGTTTGATACGGTAAAGATAAATTTTATGGGAATTGACTAAGTATCAATTTTGATAATTTTGTGTAATAGGAGATTCAGTTTTTGGGTCCGCAATAGTCCATAAATTAAAATTTCTCTCTATTGTTGTAGCATAATTTTTTTGGTAGGTAGAATAATCCTAATCTAAAATTCCATCTTTTTTTTTTTTCTTTTGGTTCAAAATTTATTAATGACAGAAGTTTAGCCTGGTAATTACAATCATTTCCTGTACAATGCATATGAGCAAGAGAGTCTACACTTATCAACATATAGAATTTTGGATTTGCATATCTAGGGAGATGTCGATAGATGTCAAAAGAGTGCATTCTAGTTGGGATGCTTCTTTGAGGTATCACTTGTGTCCAAATATGGTTATATTGTTCAATAATTGTTGTACTATGTCTTCTATAGTGTCAACCTAATAGGTGTGAAGGTATGCAAAGATTAATTAAGTGTTTTGGAGTTATGTGGGAAATACTAAAGGTCCATACCGACCTATTTCAATTTTTTTAAGGATTTAATCTTGGCACAAAGAATATGTGGAAGGATTAGATCTGAAAAGACATATTTTGTATATTTTGAATGACACATCTAATTAGGCCAACGCAATTGATGTTATGCTTGAAGTGGATACATAAGATAGATCTAATTTTTGGGGTTTTAATGATAGTGATACATGAAATTGATGCAAATAATGTGAATTGAGTGAATACATTATGAAGCTTAAGTTTTGAATGTTGATCATAATATTAGAGTGATTCAAATGTAGAAGAAAGTAGAGTATTAGATTAGAATCAAATGAAGTGTATAAAACCAGTCTATTTAGCTTCATTAGAACAATATCTCATGTATATGCTATAAGCATTTTTGATAGTTCAATCTAGGTTGTGAGCCACAAACTTTATTTTCTCTTTTCTTTTTCTTAGTGGGAAGTAAGTCCACATGCAGTGAGCACTTAAATAATATACTATAACCAGTTATAATATATTGTGAGTTAATCCTCATAATGGTTTTTACCATTTTGGGTTTTCTACTTAAAAATCCTGGTGCTCATTTTTTTGATGATGTTGTTGGATGTTTCATTCTTTCTTTCATTACTACAATTGAATATGCTATGTGGAATGGATTTTTAAATTTTTGAATGGTTTAAAAGAATATTGATTCACCCCAACTCTTAGTATTCTTGGTGTTCAACAATTGGTATCCAGGCTTGGTTCCTTGGAAGAAGCTTAGCTACTTTGGGAAGATCTTGGAGGTTGAACACATGGTTGTTATAAGACTAGCTACTCCCCTAAAAGATATTTCTATTGTTAGATCTACAAAACAAAATTGTGTATATGATATGAATGGAGAAATCAAAGTTTCTCTTGAATATTTTGAGAGAAATGAAGGTAAAAATAGACATTTGAAAGAAAATGTCAAAGAAGTAAATGAATGGCATCAAAAAATTAAGAGAGAAAATCATAAGGAGGCTAGTGAGGAGTTGAACAAAGAAAATAAAACCATTACTTATATGAAGGTTAAAGTTGAAGAAATAAATAGATTTGAGGAATACTTGGATACAATGATGAAAAGAAAATATACTATACAAGTCTTGAAAAAGAAGTTGTAAATGAGATCAGTTTCAGAGAAAGTGAGGAGGCATGAAGAAAAGTTCAAATAAGTTCTAAAAACCTTGATGAAATGTTCACAAATCATAAAGGCTCTAAAGATAAATAAGGTTTAGTATTTGAAAAGGGTGAAAGTTCAAAATCAGATTAGACATAAAATACTAAAAAGAAGACTAAGGAAAAGAAAAACAATATCAAGTAGATTCAAAATCAAAGGAATCAAGCTAAAATACCACCGATCAGATAACCAAATGCACAATGTACCCATATTTTAATGGTTTTGGTTATTCTTACAATAAATATGGACATAAGGCAATGGAATGTAAAAATAGAATGAATTAGAATGTTCCACCTTTTTTGGTCAATGTTTTACATGGAAGAAATTTGGTCATAAAGCTAGTGAGTGCGAAAGTAAAATGATCAATGACTATAAAATGGTAGGATGGTTCAATAATTCAATGGATATTGTTATACATGCAATGGATTTGGAGATAAAGCCAATCAATACAAATATTGAATGAATAGAATCATATTGTTCAAAATAATGCTAGATGTTACAATTGTAGTAGACCTAGACACATTTCCAATATTTATAGAAGATGTAATGTCAAAAATTGCAAGCTATTGGAAGTGGTACAATTCATCACCTAATTTGGGAATAATTAATGTTAAATGAGCATAATGTCACATTGATCTAGTGTTGTAATGTGTTTTACACATTCACATTGGATTTAGTGTTAAAAAGTGTATTTATTTACACTTTCACATTGATTTTTGGGACTTCTTACATTTATGACCTTTATATCATCATGAATAGGCCTCTAAGACCCTATATTATGCATCCCAAGGCTTATTTCAACAAAATCCCCAACAAGATTAGCAAATAAACTTAATTTCTCAACTCCCTGACATTTTCTCTCTCTAAAAAGGCCCTGTGGCACCTATATGCCACCTTACATGTATGAGTCCCACCCATATGGAACCCATACACCACAAATAGCATATGACTCACATTTGGCCCCTTTTTGGGGTTTTGAGCAGGAAATCAAGGTTTTAAATTCAAATTTCATGAATGTCAGCCTTTGGGATCTAATAAATGGTAAGTTAGGTGAATTTCCTATATAAACAAGCTTTCAAATAATTATTTAACTAATCCTTCATGATATCACTTGTCAATGCTCAATAGTTAGCTATACTAAGACTTTACAAGAGCATCAAGAAAGCATTCAAGATCATTTCTAAGTTATTCAATTAAAGAATTCTTCATCAACTGTTGCAACAGTTCAATATCCATCATCATTTTAAGGTTATCAAGCATCGAGCATGTTGTTGAGCTAATATTATGATGTTGTATTCAAGATCCAAGGTCAAGCATTGTTCTACACTTATTTCAAGATCTAGATATACATCCTTCATGGCCATTTCATGTTATAATGTTGATTTACAAGACATCATTCAAAGTATCAATGCTCATGCTTCATGTTTGATATTTCATTTTTCATGTCATTTCATTATCTCATCATTTGGTTTAATTACCTCAAAGGGGTTTGACCAAGGCAAACCCCCATTCCGTAATAATCAACAAGTTTTTCTCTCTCTACATGTGTAATTACAAATTTGGATGTCTTGGAGCTTCAAGGATCTTTGAAGATTAGGTTACAAGCTTGAAGGTGGTTTTTGGAGTTGTCTCCTTACTTGCAAGGTCACAAAATTTTTTTCCATAGGTCTGAAATCAAGGTTTTAGACTTAGAAACAAAGTTTGAAAGAAAGAGAAGAGTTAGGAGAGAAAATTTAGGTCTTAACCCTTTGAAAAAGTATACTACGATTGATACACCACCTTGGGTGTATGATTCCCAGTACAACCATTTTCTAGATTTTAGGAGATTCAGATTAAGTACTATTAGATTCTAGTTTTGGCACAGAAAACCTAGTCTAGGACTAAATCACCCAGATTATAATATGAGTCCTAGTCAACATCAAAATCAATGTTTTCAACATTTCAACTCCACATTCAAGCCTCTATAGGTTTCCACATGCACACTTCTTATTTTTTCAGTTTTCTATTCTAATTCACTTGCATTTCTAGGTCATTTAATTAGGTCTTGCATATCACTAAGTTTAATAATTAGTTCTTGTATTTCATTAGTCTTTCCAAGCCCTAGCTTGGGGGTGATCCACTCATTTAGTCTCTAATCCTACCCTAGGACACCCTATTGAAATATCTCTTTCTCCTTTGCATAACTTAGTGTGACCAGGTGAAAATATTTTTCTAGAAATGAGCAACAAGAACAAATACAAAAGAAACAATAAAAACACCTAACACCTCAAGATTAGCCTAGTTGGATTCGAAACAAAATAAGATAACAAACAACATATTTACCGTGTCTTGAATCAATCCTTTGGTTGACACTTGATGGTTGATTTTGTGTGCTCCCTTTGATGGTAAGATGCTAAAGTGGATTCAAAATGATCTTGATGAAATGTAGATTGAAATGAGATAAGTGGGTAGTTCAATGAATGGATGCAAGTGTAAAGGATGAAGCTTGAATGTGCAATAATGGTGGATGAAGGTAGATGCAAGAGCTTGATAGTTGGAGAGATGAAGTTGATTGAGTTGAAAGTGTGAATGAATAATGATAATAATGAATGAGAATGAAAGAAAATTCTTTCATTTTATGTGGAGGAACCCTAAAAAGGATGGGCAGTTGAGATTTTTCCACCATGGGCAAGATGTAGGGTTGTAGTGAGTTAAGGACTCACAAGCCCTCATAGCTTGCCATGTGGAAGATGAAGTGTCCAAATGACATGATGAGATGGAAAGAGTGTACATGATGTTGAGGAAGGATATGTACCTTGAAAGTACATTGGGAGATGAGAAGATTCCTTGGAGGAATAAAAAGTGAATTTAAAATTCATATGATTGGGGAATATTGTGGATAAGACAAGGTTCCAAAGGGAGAGGTATGAAGTACCTTGGAAAAGACAAGGTGCCTAAAAAGGTAAGCAATTTTCACATGTGATTTGATGTGACAAGTCAAAGATTCCATGGGGAAGAGTTCACATGTGACTTGATGTGACAAGTCAAAGGTCACATGGGGAGGAATCTACACGTGACTTGATGTGACAAGTCAAAGATCACATGGGGAAGAGAAAAAGGAATTTAATATTCCTTGGAAGGATAAAATGAATTAAAAATTCCTTGGGAGATTGATTAGGCTAGTTAATGAAGGATTAGAAGAGGGTTAGGTGGGTAAGAGAGATTATGGGCCAACTTACAAAAAATGGAGGGTGTGACACATCTTGATCAAGGATTAGGCATGTGAACATATCTAATGATGAGATTAGGAGAATAATTAGGATTAAGAAAGACATGTTACATGTGAGGAATTAAATAAATGTCATATTTATTTAATTTATTTGATGAAAAGGGGAGGTTGAAGAGTAAGGTATTTAATTATTTAAATAGATACCTTAGGGATTTGGCAGAATTAAGGGTATTAATTAGATAATAGCAATATTATTTAATCAATGCTAATGAGAGGGTATTTAGATGAAGAGGGAAAATTTGGAAAAATATAAGTGTCCAAATTTAGGTGTCTACACTTAGATTGGAATCTCTAAGGGTTTCCTTGAATGTTATGTTAGAAAAATAGGAGGATCCCATGTCCCCTTGTGTTCTATCTAATAGAAATATCGAATGCTATTTCCTACATTACATTTTGGTGAACCTGAATTTAGAAAATATTAATTCTAATTTGGGATGCATCAACATCCTAGATATAGCTTGCATTAACTTTCCATTAGGGGTTTCATTAGTTAATTGGAATTCTAGGGTTTCTATATCTTGCATTAGTGAAAGTGGGTATAGGTTACATTTTTGCATCTTGCATCATTTAATTTCATCTAAAATATGCATTTTCACTTAGGCTATACATCACTCAAACTAGAAAGCATAAAAATCACTTAAATCATTTTGAAAATTGTGCAAAAAACCCTAACTGGGACTCTTACACCCCTCTAGATGATTTATTCCTAGTACAAATTTGGAACTGACTTTTATAGGATTAAAAACCTTGATTTTTGTACTTTTCTTTTCAATTAGTTATCTTTTTTAGTTGCTTGAGTTTATGTTACATGAAATTCACTAAATCTAGCTTAAATTGGTTCATTTAAAATGCATCTCTTAATTCCAAATTTGCATTTACAACATTTCCTTTTCAAATTGTCGCATACTGTAATTAGTAAATTACCTTGTTTGAAATCTGAAAATTATATTTACACATTCCATTCTAGGTCTTTACATTGCATTTGAAGTCTCTTTCAATTTTGAGTTTGTATAGATTACCTATTACAAATGATGATATCTGTCTTTTCCAAGTTTACAAAGAAAAATTTACTCAATAAGCATGCTAGTCACTCATTCAATGCATTCCCTAGTTATGAGAGTTTGTTAGTGCAAGAGAGTGAAAATTTTGATGCTTACCTTAAATCAATACCCCCTCCCATCTCTCCTATTTGTGGGAATGATGTGACAGAAGAAGATAAAATCATGGAAACGCATGATGATCATAGGTGTTCTTCTCCCGATCATACCTCTCCATTTAGTGACGAAGGTATCTTAGTGAAAGAAGATACAATGTTGTATATTTAGAAAGTGGTTCTATATAGTTGGAAATTCCAATAATTTATGAGAGTTATATTAAAAATTTTTGGTGATATTATGTGGACATCAGTATACCATTTAAAAAATTTCCCCTTCAATATTGGAATTTCTAAATTTGTAGCTCAATTTTGGAGGCTTATATATTGGCATCATAATCTTATTTTTGCAATCCTTTTGTACATTTAAGATATTTTTTTGATGGTCTACAAGGTGAATTGGATGGTTAGGTATAATAAATTTTTAGAATTTATAAGTTATCATTGGTGTTTCTATAGAATTCTCAATTTAGAAAATTTTTAAGGCTTTCCTCATATTCATATTGCCTCCTTTTTAAACTCATTTGTTTTGAAGTGTATTATTTATTATGTAATTTTTATCGGTGCTATTGATTTGCACTCTTTGTGATAAAATAATATACTTTTATTATTTAATTTTTTATTTTGAAAATTATTAAGAATTGAAATCAAATACCACTTTGTATTTTCTAGCAAGTGGAAATTGTAATTGCATTGATTATGGAGAATTATATTTTATTTTGTATTTTTAATTGATTAATTTGATGGGTTCTCATATATTTATACATTTCTCTTTTGTTTGATTAGTCATTTATTTGACTACTTTAAGTAGAATATCATGGGTCTACCAACTCATCCTTAAACTATTTGTTGGAAGAATGGGAATTTTTTTCATTGATGCAAGTGTTGAAAACATGAGCATGTAGGATAAGCACAAGATTGCATTGCAATATTTTCATTCATGTCAACATTGTATCTTGATATGGAGATTATGGTGTAGATTATTTTAGTTGATTCCAACATGTTTTGGGATGTTTTTGGAAGAAAATTTTTCTAGATGGTTTGATATGGTAAAGATAATTTTGATGGGAATTGAATAAGTATCAATTTTGATAATTTTGTGTAACAAGAGATTCAATTTTTGGGTCCACAATAGTAGATAAATTAACATTTCTCTCTATGGTTATAGCATAATTTCTTCGGTTGGTAGTGTATGCACCTAAAAATGGTCACATTATAATAAGTGTGGTAATTAATTAAATACAAGTTATATAGTTAAATCTCTAATTAAATCTGCATATAAATAAATTTAATTATTTATTTATATTGTTCATTTTCTAATTCTTCTACCTTAATTAAATAAGTAACTTTATTTAATTATTACCATATTTCATATTCCTCTTAATTAAATTAAATAAATTTTATAATTTATTTATATTAATTATCATTTTATTCTAAATTTGAATATTTGAATTCAAATAATGGAATATTCCTCCAAACACCCCCTTCATCTCATAGTTAAATTTAATATTATAAATATTTAATTTAATATCTTTTCTCACTCCACAAATAATTAAATATTTTAAATATTTAATTACCTTCTAAAATCATCTCACACATAATTAAATATTACTTATTTAATTATGCAAATTTCTAAAATCATCTCTCACACATAATTAAATATTACTTATTTAATTATGCGAACTTCTAAATCATCTCTCACACATAATTAAATATTACTTATTTAATTATGTGAACTTTTAATTTCATCCTCACATATAATTAAATAAATTTATTTATTTAATTATGAAATTCATTCCCAACTCATTCTTCAAACAACAACCGTCCTTCAATTCTGAATGAGAAAAATTGAAGAAAAGGAAACCTTCTATCTCTCTCTCAACTCTTAAAAAAATCTCTTACCGTTCATCAAGCATCCTGACTCTATCAAAATAATTCTTCAATCCATCTCTATCATTCTTCATCGTCAAGTCATTATGCTGCAAAATTGAGCAACCAACATTCCTCTATTATCAACCTTCGAAATCTTGCATCCTTGTGCAGCTGGAGAAGAGCAATGGAGATAAATCAAGTTTAGTGTGGAGTTCATTTTGTGTTTTGCTTCTTATTTTGATTTTCATATTGTCTCATACTCTATTGTACTTGATAGGAATTAGTTAATTTATTGTTTCATTACATTAAATATGATTGATTATTTCCCTATCTACAGGTAGAATAATCCTACTCTAGAATTTCATCATTTTTTTTTAATTTTGGTTCGAAAGTTATGAATGTAAGAAGTTCAGCCTGGAAATTATAGTCATTTCCTATACAGTGCATATGAGCAAGAGAGTTCACACTTCTCCACGAATAGGATTTTGGCTTTCTGTATTTATAGAGATCTTGATAGATTTCAAAAGAGTGTGCATTCCAGTTGGCATGATGGTTTGAGGTACCACTTGTGTCCAAATATCGGTATACTATTGAATAATTTTTGTATTAGGTATTCTACAGTGTCGACCTAATAGGTGTGAAGGTATGCAAAGATTAATTAAGTGTTGTGGAGTTATGTGGGAGCTGTTATAGGTCCATACAAACCTATTTCAATTTTTTAAGGACTGAATCTTGGGACAAAGTAAGTGTGGAAGGATTAGAGCTGACAAGACATATTTTGTATATTTTGAATGATACATCTAATTGGGAAAACCTAATTGATTTTATATTTGAAGTGGATACATAAGATAGATAATTTTTGGGGTTGTGATGATAGTGATACATGATATTGATGCAAATTATGTGAATTGAGTGAATACATTATGAAGCTTAAGTTGTGAATGTTTATCAGAATATTAGAGTGATGAAAATGCAAATAAAAGTAGAGTATTAGATCATAATCAAATGAAGTATATAAAATCAGTATATTTAGCTTCATTGGAACTATATCTCATGTATATGCTATAAGAAATTTTGACAATTCAATCTAGGTTGTGAGCCACAAAATTTTTTCTCTTTTCTTTTTCTTAGTGGGTAGTGAGTCCACTTAGATAGTGAGTCCACATGTAGTAAGAACTTAAATAATATACTATAACCAATTATAATATATTGTGAGCTAAACCTTATAGTGGTTTTTACCATTTTGGGTTTTCCACTTAAAAATCTCGGTGTTCATGTTTCTGATGATGTTGTTGAATGTTTCATGCTTTCTTTCATTACTACAATTGAATATGCTATGTGGAATGGATTTTTAAATGTTTGAATGGTTTAAAAGAATATTGATTCACCCCCATTTTGAGTATTCCTGGTGTTCAAAAATTGGTATCCAAAAGCTTAGTTCCTTGGAAGAAGCTAATCTACTTTGGGAAGATCTTGGAGGTTGAACACATGGTTCTTAGAAGACTACCTTCTCCTCTGAAAGATATTTCTATTGTTGGATCTACAAAACAAGATTACATATATGATATGAATTGAGAACTCAAAGTTTCTCTTGAATATTTTGAGAGAAATGAAGGTAAAAATAGAGTTCTACAAGAAAATTTCATAGAAGTAAATGAATGCATCAAAAAATTAAGAGAAAATAAAGAGATTTAGAGAAAATCAGAAGAAGGCTAGTGAGCAGTTGAAGAAAGAAAATAAATCCATTAATTTTATGAAGGTTAAAGTTGAAGAGTGAAAGAGATGAGAGTAATACTTGGATACAACAGTGAAATTAAATATGAACACTTTACAAGTCTTGGACAAGAAGTCGTGAATATGAGGTTAGATCTAGAGAAAGTGAGAAGTAATGAAGACAAATTCAAATAAGTTCTAAAAAATCTTGATGAAATGTTTACAAATCATAAAGGCTCTAAAGATAAAGAAGGTTTAGTATTTGAAAAGGGTGAAAGTTCAAAATCAAATTAGACATAAAATACTAAAAAGAAGACTAAGGAAAAGAAAAACAATATCAAGCAGATTCAAAATCAAATGAATCAAGCTAGAAGACCACTGATCAAATAACCAAATGCACATAGGTACCCATATTTTAATGGTTTTTGTTATTCTTATAATAAATATGGACATAAGGAAATGGAATGTAAAAGTAGAATAAATCAAAATGTTTCACGTTTTTTGGTCAATGTTCTACATGGAAGAATTTTTTTCATAAAGCTAGTGAGTACAAAAGTAAAATGATCAATGACTACAAAAATGGTAGGTTGGTTCAATCATTCAATGGATTTGGACATAAAGCTAATCAATGCAAATCTAGAATGAATTGAATCAAGATTTTTCAAAATAATGCTATATGCTACAATTGTAGTAGACTTGGACACATTTCCAACATTCATAGAAGATGTAATGATAGAAATTGTAAGCTCTTGGAAATGGTACAATTCCTCACCTAATTTGGGAATAATTAATGTTAAATGAGCTTAATGTCACATTGATCAAGTGTTGTGATGGCACTTTCAAAAAACAAAAAAATTTAGTCTACCCAAAGAATTCTAACTTGAAAATATTTGTTACATCTAATTGTAGGGTTCTTATACAAGGTTTAGGATTTTCTTTATTTTTGGTTGCTTGGTGTTATATTTTGTTGTTGGATATATAGTGTCTATTTTTCGGTCACATAAGGGAATGGGAATCATCTTTTGATCATTACATCCGTTGTTCCGCATATTTCCAAAGTTGAGAGCCTATTGTTCTTGTGTTTCCCTAGAGAAGTCCCCTCTTTTAGATGAACTTATGAGAACGTGCATAAAAATTTCACTTAAGTTCTGATGTCCCTTGTAATTATGTCACTCATCACCAATGGTATCTGATCCTTCAACTTTGTAATAGTGATGAGTGATTTTCTTAGCCTTATGTTCATATTGCCCATTGTTGATGTCCATTTAAAAAGAAAATTTGTAATACCGATGAGCAATATGATGTCGCACCGTATGATCATGGATATGTTGTAAAAGGTAGTTCTCACATTAGCAATGTGTGATTAACCCTATAAAAAATGTAAACCATTTATCGTTGATATCTTGCACAATATATGAGAAGAATCAGCGATGAACGAAGGCCTTATAACTCATCGTGGATTTATCTTGGAACTTAAGTTATAAATTAGTGATAAGTGATCGGTGCCTTCTAAAAGGGTTTTTGTTTTTCTAATTTTGATATGATCTTATGGGCAATATATTTGGCACCATTTTTTCTATGCAGGTGAACATGTCCAAGATCTAATGTTTTCACAATATCTCTCATCGTTGATGTGATTCTAGGGATAAAGTGTGAATTGGTGAAAACCATTAATGAAAGGAGCAATGTGGCAGCATCCTAGGGGATCTCATCCAAAGCAACAAGGGGATCTGTGAAAGAACTAGATGACCATTGATAAAACTTTAAAGTAGGATGATCCAATGAACAAAAAACCATCACATAATTAATTTCATCACTAATGAGCACCTCAAGATTATGAAAAGGATCGGTGATGAAGTGAGGAGGAGTGCAAGGAAATTTTCTCTCTAAACTAGTCTTATGCACTTCGTCGATATTAATGAACATCATGGATTAGGTTGGCGATACATGCCAAATTGTTAGGACATATATGATTAAATCAGGATTAAGAAATAACGTGTCAATATTTGAGGTAGCATCATTGTTTTCAAGAGGCAAGTTGATAATAGTTAAAAAATGATAATCATGGCCACCTTAGAGGAAATTTTAATTTCTCTCAGATGAACAGTCCATATTCAGAGCCAAACTGATAGGCTACTAGTATGCTCGCATAAGGATTCCTACATCATTAATTCTACATGATCAAAATCTCTATTTAATGCATAACGATTGATGATTATTATCATTATATTTTTAGTCTATAGTGTGTGCTAGGCTAAGTGTGAAGGGTTGTTGGTCAATTTGTGGTAGAATTTTCTCATCCTAGTTGGCTTGGTATGAAATTGAGTTCTCTGGTCTACTTAATACTTTTATTGCTTGAATTGGTCGTTATCACTGGGATTGGGGTATTTTTCTTATGGGTGTTGAACCAAAATAGCTTTTAATTATCATTTTTTTAGCTCTAAAA
>VDFB02274714.1:31402415-31421291 GCA_007258455.2 Sequoia sempervirens | reverse complement strand
ATGATGGTTTGAGGTACCACTTGTGTCCAAATATCGGTATACTATTGAATAATTTTTGTATTAGGTATTCTACAGTGTCGACCTAATAGGTGTGAAGGTATGCAAAGATTAATTAAGTGTTGTGGAGTTATGTGGGAGCTGTTATAGGTCCATACAAACCTATTTCAATTTTTTAAGGACTGAATCTTGGGACAAAGTAAGTGTGGAAGGATTAGAGCTGACAAGACATATTTTGTATATTTTGAATGATACATCTAATTGGGAAAACCTAATTGATTTTATATTTGAAGTGGATACATAAGATAGATAATTTTTGGGGTTGTGATGATAGTGATACATGATATTGATGCAAATTATGTGAATTGAGTGAATACATTATGAAGCTTAAGTTGTGAATGTTTATCAGAATATTAGAGTGATGAAAATGCAAATAAAAGTAGAGTATTAGATCATAATCAAATGAAGTATATAAAATCAGTATATTTAGCTTCATTGGAACTATATCTCATGTATATGCTATAAGAAATTTTGACAATTCAATCTAGGTTGTGAGCCACAAAATTTTTTCTCTTTTCTTTTTCTTAGTGGGTAGTGAGTCCACTTAGATAGTGAGTCCACATGTAGTAAGAACTTAAATAATATACTATAACCAATTATAATATATTGTGAGCTAAACCTTATAGTGGTTTTTACCATTTTGGGTTTTCCACTTAAAAATCTCGGTGTTCATGTTTCTGATGATGTTGTTGAATGTTTCATGCTTTCTTTCATTACTACAATTGAATATGCTATGTGGAATGGATTTTTAAATGTTTGAATGGTTTAAAAGAATATTGATTCACCCCCATTTTGAGTATTCCTGGTGTTCAAAAATTGGTATCCAAAAGCTTAGTTCCTTGGAAGAAGCTAATCTACTTTGGGAAGATCTTGGAGGTTGAACACATGGTTCTTAGAAGACTACCTTCTCCTCTGAAAGATATTTCTATTGTTGGATCTACAAAACAAGATTACATATATGATATGAATTGAGAACTCAAAGTTTCTCTTGAATATTTTGAGAGAAATGAAGGTAAAAATAGAGTTCTACAAGAAAATTTCATAGAAGTAAATGAATGCATCAAAAAATTAAGAGAAAATAAAGAGATTTAGAGAAAATCAGAAGAAGGCTAGTGAGCAGTTGAAGAAAGAAAATAAATCCATTAATTTTATGAAGGTTAAAGTTGAAGAGTGAAAGAGATGAGAGTAATACTTGGATACAACAGTGAAATTAAATATGAACACTTTACAAGTCTTGGACAAGAAGTCGTGAATATGAGGTTAGATCTAGAGAAAGTGAGAAGTAATGAAGACAAATTCAAATAAGTTCTAAAAAATCTTGATGAAATGTTTACAAATCATAAAGGCTCTAAAGATAAAGAAGGTTTAGTATTTGAAAAGGGTGAAAGTTCAAAATCAAATTAGACATAAAATACTAAAAAGAAGACTAAGGAAAAGAAAAACAATATCAAGCAGATTCAAAATCAAATGAATCAAGCTAGAAGACCACTGATCAAATAACCAAATGCACATAGGTACCCATATTTTAATGGTTTTTGTTATTCTTATAATAAATATGGACATAAGGAAATGGAATGTAAAAGTAGAATAAATCAAAATGTTTCACGTTTTTTGGTCAATGTTCTACATGGAAGAATTTTTTTCATAAAGCTAGTGAGTACAAAAGTAAAATGATCAATGACTACAAAAATGGTAGGTTGGTTCAATCATTCAATGGATTTGGACATAAAGCTAATCAATGCAAATCTAGAATGAATTGAATCAAGATTTTTCAAAATAATGCTATATGCTACAATTGTAGTAGACTTGGACACATTTCCAACATTCATAGAAGATGTAATGATAGAAATTGTAAGCTCTTGGAAATGGTACAATTCCTCACCTAATTTGGGAATAATTAATGTTAAATGAGCTTAATGTCACATTGATCAAGTGTTGTGATGGCACTTTCAAAAAACAAAAAAATTTAGTCTACCCAAAGAATTCTAACTTGAAAATATTTGTTACATCTAATTGTAGGGTTCTTATACAAGGTTTAGGATTTTCTTTATTTTTGGTTGCTTGGTGTTATATTTTGTTGTTGGATATATAGTGTCTATTTTTCGGTCACATAAGGGAATGGGAATCATCTTTTGATCATTACATCCGTTGTTCCGCATATTTCCAAAGTTGAGAGCCTATTGTTCTTGTGTTTCCCTAGAGAAGTCCCCTCTTTTAGATGAACTTATGAGAACGTGCATAAAAATTTCACTTAAGTTCTGATGTCCCTTGTAATTATGTCACTCATCACCAATGGTATCTGATCCTTCAACTTTGTAATAGTGATGAGTGATTTTCTTAGCCTTATGTTCATATTGCCCATTGTTGATGTCCATTTAAAAAGAAAATTTGTAATACCGATGAGCAATATGATGTCGCACCGTATGATCATGGATATGTTGTAAAAGGTAGTTCTCACATTAGCAATGTGTGATTAACCCTATAAAAAATGTAAACCATTTATCGTTGATATCTTGCACAATATATGAGAAGAATCAGCGATGAACGAAGGCCTTATAACTCATCGTGGATTTATCTTGGAACTTAAGTTATAAATTAGTGATAAGTGATCGGTGCCTTCTAAAAGGGTTTTTGTTTTTCTAATTTTGATATGATCTTATGGGCAATATATTTGGCACCATTTTTTCTATGCAGGTGAACATGTCCAAGATCTAATGTTTTCACAATATCTCTCATCGTTGATGTGATTCTAGGGATAAAGTGTGAATTGGTGAAAACCATTAATGAAAGGAGCAATGTGGCAGCATCCTAGGGGATCTCATCCAAAGCAACAAGGGGATCTGTGAAAGAACTAGATGACCATTGATAAAACTTTAAAGTAGGATGATCCAATGAACAAAAAACCATCACATAATTAATTTCATCACTAATGAGCACCTCAAGATTATGAAAAGGATCGGTGATGAAGTGAGGAGGAGTGCAAGGAAATTTTCTCTCTAAACTAGTCTTATGCACTTCGTCGATATTAATGAACATCATGGATTAGGTTGGCGATACATGCCAAATTGTTAGGACATATATGATTAAATCAGGATTAAGAAATAACGTGTCAATATTTGAGGTAGCATCATTGTTTTCAAGAGGCAAGTTGATAATAGTTAAAAAATGATAATCATGGCCACCTTAGAGGAAATTTTAATTTCTCTCAGATGAACAGTCCATATTCAGAGCCAAACTGATAGGCTACTAGTATGCTCGCATAAGGATTCCTACATCATTAATTCTACATGATCAAAATCTCTATTTAATGCATAACGATTGATGATTATTATCATTATATTTTTAGTCTATAGTGTGTGCTAGGCTAAGTGTGAAGGGTTGTTGGTCAATTTGTGGTAGAATTTTCTCATCCTAGTTGGCTTGGTATGAAATTGAGTTCTCTGGTCTACTTAATACTTTTATTGCTTGAATTGGTCGTTATCACTGGGATTGGGGTATTTTTCTTATGGGTGTTGAACCAAAATAGCTTTTAATTATCATTTTTTTAGCTCTAAAAAAATGGAAAAAATTGGTGAGGTAGCTCCACCTATTAGGAGGTCTAGTTGGTTAAGTATGTAAAAATTTCATGAGGAGGTAACTGAAAAGGAAACCATGGTTTTCTCTGAGATTGCAAGGGGAAAAAGGAGGGATAGAGGCCATAAAAAGAAGATAATTGTGTAGAGTACTTATCACTTGAGAAATAGGACCCTTCCAAGAGAAGCAGTTGAAATCAAAGGCAAGGAACTGGCGTTGCCAGTGAAGAAGGCCAAAAATAAAGAAGAAAAGTTACTGAACTAGCCAGGGAAAGTAGAGCTCTCTTATTGTGCTTTCTGATACTCCTTTAGATGTTGAAGCTAAGACAGACTCATACTATGGCCAATATTTATGTTCCCTGGTGCCATATGATAGCTCTGATGATGGCTTACTGGTAATACCTCCAATTGCAATAAGGACTAGAAGTGGTTGGGCATTTTCGGATGCTGATGACTCTAAATAAGGGCCACCTCCTATTTTTGTTTTTGATGACACCATGGTCCTTGCATTGGAGGTATTCGATTTCATGTGTCCATGGTTTGTCTTTTTCTTTCCTGTGATGATGTGGAGGTTTTCCAGATGATATGAACTAAATCCTTTTTGTTCCCAACAATGAATGTTGTGATAGTAATGGCTAACATTATACACATGTTTTTTGCCTCCCCTATTATGAAATTATTACATATGAAACTATTTGGGGAGTCCTTAGAGGAGTTAGTTGTAATTAGGTTTTGAAATGAACTCAAAATGAAATTGAAATTGTAATTCAGTTAGGTGCTTGTTGCTCCCCTATTTATATAAGGGGGATTCAATGGCTGAAAATAGAGAGAGTTCAAAATTTTGAGTCTAGAATTAGGTCATAGTAGATACTAAGCTCTAGTAGAAAAATAAAATGTAAATAGATACTCTAGTAAGATATATCAGAAGCAAGTATAAGATGAAAGTTATACTACGTATAAATCTTGAATATGTTTGACAATGAAATATTAGAAACGAAGAAGAATTTTAGTTTCTAAAATTTTACTATCCTTTGCATTTTCTTCCAAGTTATGAATGAATATTGTTAATAACAACTTCATTTTTCTTTTTTCATTTGCACAGAATGTATGAATTATTTTTATGCTTCAATTCAATGAATTGATTAAATGCTGAAATAAGCTCATTGGTTTGTGAGAAAAGCATACATGATTTAGTAAGGAAGTGGTAATTTGAAAATACAGTTATTTAGATGTTGCAAAGTAACACTCTAATGGTCTAGTAATTTATGAATTTCAATTAAGATTGTATTACTGGTTCATTACCAGTTATAATTCTTTCTCTACCTTAGATGAAGCAATGACTATCTGGTTAGTTTATCTTATGGTCAGTTGAGTCAGTATTGAATGGGGCCTAGGATTTAAGATGAAGAATGATTTGACATAATTTAAATTACAATTTCCCAACTCTAAGTAAGAAGGAGTGCTTCTTGAAAATAAATAACACTTCTATCTAAGGTTTTCCAAGCTTTTGGTGAGGTGATTTTCATGAAATTGTGCATTTGTGTGAGGAAAAACTCTTAAGTAAGCGTGGAATATTATGAGTATACAAGGGATTACCCTCCGTGGGTTTCACAGAGCCTAAAGATAAGAAGTAAATTAGTAACTACTCTACTTAAGTGTTGGCCAATCCTCACCCTAGTTAATAATTGGGTTGTGGCAAGCTCATAGGTTAGGACTGGGAGTAAGTTTGGTTCTAAAAAAATAACCAACATGTAATGTTTTTTACACATTCACATTGGATTTAGTGATCTTCTATACTAAATAAACCTAACTTTCCCTTAATTTAGTGTTGCAAACTATATTTTCTTACATTTTCACATTGATTTTTGGGCCTTCTTCCATTGATGACCTTTATATCACCATTAATAGGCCCTTAAGACTCTATATTATGTATCCTGAGGCTTATTTCAACAAACATCCCAACAAGATTAACAAATAAACTTAATTTTTCAACTCCCTAGCATTTTATCTCTCTAAAAGGCCCTATGGAATCCATATGCCACCTTGGGCATATGAGTCCCACCTAGATGGGACCCATACAACACATATGGTGTATGAGTTCAATTTGGCCCCTTTTTAGGGTTTTGAGTAGGAAATTGAGGTTTTAAATTCAAAGTATATGAATGTTGGCCTTTGGGATCTAACAAATGGTAAGTTAGGTGCATTTCCTATATTAAAAAAATATTTCAAATCATTATTTCACTAAGCCTTCATGATATCAAGGCAAGGATCAAGAGTTAAGTATTCCAGGACATTGCAAGAGCATCAAGAAAGAATTCAAGATCATTTATAAGGAATTCAATGGAAGAATTCTTCATCAACTATTGCAATAGTTCAAGATCCATGATAATTTCAAGGTTATCAAGCATCAAGCATGTTTTTGAAATAGTATTATGATGTTGCATTCAATATCCGAGGTCAAGCATTGTTCTACACTTATTTCAAGATCTAGATCTACATCCTTCATAGCCATTTCATGTTATATTGTTGATTTACAAGACATCATTTAGGGTATCATTGTTCATGCTTCATGTCCTTATTTCATTATCTCATCATTTGGTTTAATTACCTCAAAGGGGTTTAACTAAGGAAAACCCCCATTCCCTAATAATCAACAAGTTTTTTTCTCTCTACATGTGTAATTATAGATCTCGGTGTCTTGGAACTTGAAGGACCTTTGGAGATTAGGTTACAAGCTTGAAGGAAGTTTTTGAAGTTGTATCCTTACTTGCAAGGTCACAAAAAGTCTTTTACAAGCCCAAAATTAGGGTTTTAGACTCAAAAACAAAGTGTAACAAAAAGAGAAGAGTTAGGAGAGCATATTTAGGTCTTAACCCTTTGAAAATGTATACTAGGATTGATACACCACCTTGGGTGTATGATTCCCAGTACTACCATTTTCTAGGTTTTAGGAGATTCAAATTAAGCATTGTCAAATTCTAGTTTTAGCATAGAAAACCTAGTCGGGGACTGAATTCTAGTTTTGGCACAAAAAACCTAGTCTGGGACTAAATTTATATATATCTTTCTCCTTTGCATAACTTAGATTGAGATCTCTAAGGGTTTCCTTGAATTTTATGTTAGAAAAATAGGAGTATCCCATATCCCCTTGTGTTCTATCTTCCAAAAAGGTGGAACCCTATTTCCTACATTACATTTTGGTGAACTTGAATTTAGAACATCTTAATTCTGATTTGAGGTGCATCATCATCCTATATCTAGCTTGCATTAACTTTCCATTAGGTTTTGCATTAGAAAATTGGCATTCTAGGGTTTCTATATCTTGCATTAGTGAAAGTGCATATAGGTTGCATTTTTGCATCGTGTATCATTTAATTTCATCTAAAATATGAATTTTCACTTAGCCTATACAACACCCAAACTATAAATCAAAAAAATCACTTAAATTATTTTGAAAATTATACAAAAAACTCTAATTGGGACTCTTACACCCCTCTAGGTGATTTCGTCCTAGTGCAGATTTGAAATTGACTTTTACAAGATTAAAAACCTTGTTTTTGCACTTCTATTTTTTGTGAGTAGTTATCTTTTTTAGTTGGTTGAGTTTATGTTACATGAATAATTTCACTAAATCTAGTTTAAATTGGTTCATTTAATGCATTTCTTAATTCCAAATTTGCATTTGTAACAATATTTCATTTTCAACTTGTGGCATACTATAATCAATAAATTACCTTGTTTGAAATCTCACAATTGTATTTACACATTTAATTCTAGGTCTTTACATTGCATTTTAAGTCTCTTTCCATTTTGAGTTTGTATAGATTAATTGTTACAAATGTTGGTATCTATCTTTTCCAAGTTGACAAAGAAAAAAATAGTCAATAAGCATGCTAGTCATTCATTCAATGCATTCCCTAGTTATGAGAGTTTGTTAGTGCAAGAGAGAGAAAATTTTGATGCTCACCTTAAATCGACACCCCCTCCTATCTCTCATATTTGTGGGAATGATGTAGTAGAAGAAGATAAAAGCATGGAAATTCATGATGATGATATTTGTTCTTCTCCCAATAGCTCTCATTTTAGTGACAAATGTTTCTTGGCAAAAGAAGATACAATTGTTGAGAATCACAAAGATCTTTTCTTTTCTTCTCATCTCCTTTGTGAAGATATTATAGCAAAAGAGAACGAAATCATAGACACAATTTTGAACATTACCTTACTTAATTTCCATTCCCCCTTTGCTTGTGAGAATTATTTAGTGGAATAGGATGAGATTGTAAATGATGAGGATGGGTATGTGTAGGATCATCATGGAAAAAATAGTCCCTTAAGTGACGAAAAAATTCTGAAAAATCAGAGTTAGGCAACTTGACATAAAAATTTGATAAAGTTATCTATATTATTTAAAAATTATGTAACAATAGAATATTTATCAAATTGAATGTAGTTTCTAAACTACTAGGTTTATTTAAAAAAAATAAAAACCTATTTGGCAAAAAATTGAACTTTCAATGCAATAGCACTTAAATTTTAGAGGAAAAATAAGAAGTCGAACCGTTGAGGTTATGGATGCACAAATTTCCATTAGATACCCCTTGACTATTGGACCTCCTACATACACCATGGGAAATACTAAGAATCCTCTAATTCTTTACCCACCCTCACAATGAGTGCAAAATCAAAACAAACCTGAACTTATCCTTTACCCACCTAAGACTAATGTTTCACAACAACTGAGTCATGATATTGTTTCTTATAAATATAACACTATAAATAATCTACGACCAAGAAAAAAACCTTCAACATCCCTCCCATTTCCTAATCCTATTCTACCTAACCTTATCTTATCAGGTCCTCCTTATGGAAAGGAGTATGATCTTGTTGAACAACTAAAGAATACTCTTGCAAAGATATCATTGTGGGACCTTATTCAAGCCTCCCTTCACTATCATAAAAATATTCAAAGTGCTTTAAAATAATTTTGTATCCCTTATAATGCACAACCGAATGACATAGCAGCCTTGATTCAAGGAATAAATGCTAACATTTTTTTCCACCAAAGTGAGCTCCCTCCTTTGGAAGTGCAAGAAGAAAATGAAGCTTCCATAATAATATCTCGATATAAAAGGATAGGCATAAAGATAACCCTCATCAACAATGACTCCTCCCTTAATGTGTGTAGTGTGACCCTTTTGGATAGGCTTGGCATGGATAAAGAAAAAATTCAACCTAAATCTTTATCTATTAAGGGATTTGAAAATGTAGGAAAACAACCACTTTGTGTGATCACTTTGCCTATTACAGATGGAAAGTCCACATTATAAACACCAAGACATTTTATACCTCATAATCTTTCATACAACCTTCTTTTAAGTAGACCTTGGATTCATGCAATGAATGGGGTGCCTTCTACTCTTCATCATGTAATGAAGTATGTCTACAACAACAAAGCATACACACTTGAAGCTAACCCTAAACCAAATAGTTGTTTAAACATTAAGAAAGGCAAGGGAAATCCTTTGAAAATATTAAGACTAGCTACACAAGTAGAATTGGTGCAATAGAAAGACATAGAAAAACATATTGAGGAAATCATGAAGCTATCAGAAGATAATTGGTTTTCCTTAGATTTTGAACCAAAATTCATCAGAGAATACAAGATCATAAACAAAGACTCTAAAAAGGGAAAGAAAAAGGGGTAGTTTCAACAAAAAATTTGTAAGACCCTTCAAAAAGCATCCATCTTAACCACTTTAGAAGAAAAAAAAAATTATACAAAAACCTTTGATGAAATTGACTACATGAGCAACCACCGAATTAAAAAAGAAATGAAAAAGCTTTATGGAAAAGGTTATGAACTCATGAAACAACTTGGATATAGTGGAAAAGGCTGTGGTGCTAGAGAACAAGGTATTTGTTTCCCTATAGAGCCTCACACACAAGAAAATACTTGTGGCTTGGTTATTGTACCTTGGAAGACACAAACAAGCCATCCTTTAATATCAACACTATTACAAAACATCCTTATAAGTAGACTTTAAAATTAGCTCATCCTGAACTAATAGACACTAGTGACCTCTTGATTTTTAACCTTTGAAAGAAATGAAAGAAACAAAGAAATCCCCACTTAACATCAAACTCATCATACAAAATACTAATGATTCAATTTCATTATATTTTAAATCCTCCTTTCAAGGAGAGAACAAATTATCTAATCTAAAGTCTTGTGTAAGTATGACATTGTTTCCTAAGCAAGAGATATCTTTATTGCAAAATAGAGAAACATCCTCTAATTTTGATCAAGAGATTATCTTAATGAGATTACTCCAAGATCATCTGATATCTCTCCCTCCAAGAACACAAAATAAATTTTACTACAAGAGTTCATTTTGTGCATATCATAGATTTTATGGTCAATCTACTAATGAATGTAAGGCTTTCAGTAACAAAATACATCTTAAGGATCATTGTGCTCTTCCTTGTGTTGAAGCACCTAGATCCTCTCATCTCAGTTCACCCTTACCTTACACTAAGTGGTGGCAATGGGTTAGATAGACTTGTCCTCATATGCCACTTGTTTTCTCTTTTGGCTAGTTGACTACATTTCATGTACATATAGGAGAAAGCTTGGGATGTGGATGACATGCCTTAAGTTGGCTCACATGTGACATACTTATTATGACATAGCTTTATTTGGAAACACATGACCTAGAATAGGGATTTTTTAATAAGATATCAGGTATTCTTCTACTTCAAAGCAATTTCTCACAACAATAGTGTTAGCAACCACATTAAAGTGGGGGTGTACACCAACACTCATGTTTCACTATTTGATTTTCTTTAATCTTGTGCTGCATTCTTTTCTTGGTGATTTCATTGGGCTTGATATCCTCTGAGAGTGTGATATTTATTTGATTTGTCCTCTCTTGGAGACATTAGGAATAATGTTCCCTAAGAAGAGACCTTACATGAACTAAGTGAAATCCCTTTGAACATACCTTACACTATTTTTCATTTACAACATATGTTATATGGCCACCTTGCATAACACACCATGCTTGATTTTGGAGCCATCTTGTTTGTTCATGAGCTTCAAGTATACGAAGCTTTGTTTGGCCCATGGAGCTCAAAGTTCATTGGTTTGTGGCACCTTGTCAAAGTTATGAAGAGGTATAGCTCTAGTATGGTTAACATATGATGAGAATCCTAAACATGGGAATGAATTTCTCATTATACAATGAGAAGCAATTCTAGAAGCATGAATTTATCACTAATCCAACCTTTTTGATACTCACCCAATAGATAGCCTAAAGTTTTGTTTCCTTAGAGTGAGTGGGCATCTTTGGACAAACAACTTAGATCTTATCCACATCATGTTGGAAAAACAGTTGAGGCTTGATCCACCTATTTCTACTTTTGGTTGTTTTTATTTTTCTTTATTTTAGTTATTGGCATTGTATGTTTGTGTATCTTTCTTTGCTAAAAATCATACACCTTGTATGTATCCATTTTTCCTTATGTTGGTTTTATGTAGGATCCTGGATCCTGGGTATTGGTTACCTCCTTGATCTTTTTTATCCTAGACCATCCACATTGCTACAATTGGACCCCTCTTGAATGTATACTTAGTGTGATCTTGAAGCAAGTTCATCCTCTCACTAAACTAGGGGATAGATGTAATGATGAAAATTGAATTCTCTTGGAAATGGTAAAATTCCTCATCTAATTTAGGAATAATTAAATGTTAAATGAGCTTAATGTCACCTTGATCTAGTGTTGTAACAAGTTTTACACATTCACATTGGATTTAGGGCCCTTATAAGCTAAGTAAACCTAAATTTTCCCTAATTTAATGTTGTAAAGTGTATTTATTTACACTTTCACATTGATTTTTGAGGCCTCTTGCATTTATGACCTTTATATCATAATTAATAGGCCTCTGAGACCCTATATTATGCATCTTGAGGCTTATTTCAACCCAAATCCTAACAAGATTAACAAATGAACTTAATTTCTCAACTCCCTGACACTTTCCCTCTTTGAAAAGGATTTGTAGGACCCATGTACCACCTTGGGTGTATGAGTCCCACCTAGGTGGGACCCATATGCCACAGATGGCATATGAGTCCCATTTGGACCCTTTGAGGGTTTTGAGTGAGAAAATAGGGTTTTTAATTCATTTCATATGAATGTCAGCCTCTAGGATCTAATAAATGGTAAGTTAGGTAAATTTCCTATATAAACAAGCTTTCAAATCAGTATTTCACAAAGCCTTCATGATATCAATTCAAGAACTCAAGAATTAATCATCCAAAGACTTTGCAAGAGCATCAAGAAAACATTTAAGATCATTTCTAAGGCATTCAATGGTAGAATTCTTAATCAATTGTTGTAGCAATTCAAGATCCATCATCATGTCAATGTTATCAAGCATCAAACATGTTATTGAGCTATTGTTGTGATGTTGCATTGAAGATCCAAGGTCACACATTGTTCTACACTTATTTGAAGCTCTAGATCTATATCCTTCATGGCCATTTCATGTTATATTCCTAATTTACAATACATCATTCAAGATATCATTTTTGATGTTTCATGTCCTTATTTTATTATCTCATCAAATGGTTTAATTCCCTCGAAGGGTTTTGGTGAAGGAAAACCCCCATTCGCTAATAGTCAACATTTTTTTCTCTCTCTACATGTGTAATTGTAGATCTAGGTGTCTTGGAGCTTGAAGGATCTTTGAAGATTAGGCTACAATCTTGAAAGAATTTATTGCATGTGTATCTTCACTTACAAGGCCACAAAAAGTCTTCTACGAGTCCAAAATAAGGGTTTCAGACTTGTAAAAAAAGTGAGACACAAAGAGCAGAGTTAGGAGAGTAGATTCATGTCTTAAACCCATTGAAAAAAAATAATACTGGGACTAATATGCCACATTGGGAATATGAGTCCTAGTACTGCCACAGTTTGGGTTTTAGGAGATTTAGATTAAGCATTGTTAGATTCTAGTTTTGGCTCAAAAAACCTAGTCTGGGGATAAATCGCCCAAATTGGCAAATGAGTCCTAGTTAGCATCAAAATTAGTGTTTTCAGCATTTCTATTCCTCATTCAAAACTCTATAGGTTTCTAGGTGCAAACTTATGATATTGTAGTTTTCTATTATGATTCACTTGTATTTCTAGGTCATTTAATTAGGTCTTGCATACAATTAAATTTCATAATTAGGTCTTGTATTTCATAAGTCTCTCCAAGCCCTAGTTTGGTGATGAAACCCTCATTTAGTCTCTAATCCTACCCTAGTACACCCTATTGCAAGATACCTTTCTCCTTTGCATACCCTAAATTGAGATCTCTAAGGGTTTCCTTGAATGTTATGTTAGCAAAATAGAAGGATCCCATATCCCCTTGTGTTCTATCTTCCAAAAAAGGTGAAACCTTATTTCCTACATTATAGAAGAAAAATAATGAAGAAGGATAATTTGGTAAATAAGAATGAACCAATACAAAAGATTGATATGATAGAAAAAAAGGAGATGAATAATATTTGGAAGAGAAGGAAGAAATAGAGGTTAAGGATGAAACTATACCATCATCCAGTGTAGATGTTTCCTCCAAAAACAAAGTTCAGATATTTGGCTTAAGGAAAGCTTTAATGAAAATATCTCATCCCTTACAATAAAGAGGTGTTGATGCTTCAACATAAGGATATGCGATATAGATCGACATGCTTGATCTATTGGTGAAGATTACGAAAGAAAATATTATAATGTAGAAGTTTGTGGAGCATCGGAAGTTGACTATGCATATAGATAGAGGTTTGACAAATTTACTATTTAACACATTCGATGTGAAATTAGGTTAGATTCACAGGGTTATAAGTGATTTTACATATCCTAATTCATTCATAGTGAGAATTGAGAAGGATCCAAGCAACATTGAAAAGATTTAGAGTGATCAAGGAAATTTGTGATCTAGTACACACAAGCCCTAATAAAAAATAGTGAAGAAAAATGTATTTACAATATTTTTTTTTCCCTAGTTTCACAAAGAACTTCATTTGAAAGCAATTTCAATTCATTTTGAAAAGGAAACACCGAGGGTAATTGAGATGACTGAGAATCCACAAACTAAATTCAAGAAATACCCTACTAAATCCATAGAAGATGACCCATTAGGTGCATTTTTACATGTTCCATATGCTATTTTTCTAACAAAAGATATAAGGATATATATTCCTAGAAAGATAGAGGAATTTGATCACACTACATTAGGATATTTATGGTTGAATAAACTTACAAGAGAAAATTACTTCATAAATCCAAAATACCAAAACCTAGTTGCAAATAAACTAGATGTATGCTAATGGTTTCCAATTTTTTTTTTGATTATAAGAGGGATAGAATGGCATTGAGTAGAACTCATGATAAATTTTTCTAGAGTAACATGTCTGGGATGATTAAAAAATATGTGATTATAGAGGTTAAAGGTCTATGCTCCACTAGACTCATTCCAGTGTTAAAATCAATGAAGGGTGAAGCTATAATGGAAATCACAAGTGAAACTTATGAAAAGAGGCCTCTAATGGTAAAAATATTACAAATCCAGCTGTGAAGTATACAACTATGTTGATAGGATACAATATCTACTTCAAAAATAGAAAAACCTTGGTATCTTCCATTGCAATCAATATTGCATATGGAATGGTGGAAAAAGTGACTAAGTATGATCTTTATGAAATATTGAGACAACAATTAATGGAAAACCTAAAAAAACAAAGGAGAAGAAGTAATTTTTCAAGTATGGAACTTTGGTTGTATGTAGATACTTTTCTATTTCCTGAAAGAACTCCTTGGAACTAAAAGAGTGGAATGTATACAAGGAAGCCCAATTTCTAATTAGAATAGAGACTTTATGAGAGGTCTTGGATATTTTATGGAACAAGAAGAGTCTATTGTTTCTTTCTTTATATTTTTTCAAAAGAGGATGCATGGAAGAGATAATATTCCTAGAAAATTGGTAGAGAAATATCAGAATGATATCACATTCTTGGTATCAACAAATGAGTGCATCAATGAAGTAGTGGAACCAGGGATAGTGTGGATCCATGAGTTGGGATATGAGGTCACTGAAGAAGAAATTGTTGATTTGGGTAATATCTTGAAGATTAAAAAATATACCACTAAAGCAAGGTATCACAAGGTGTTGTCATAATAGTGGTTTACAATTCCTGAGAGGAATAATTTTAGCTGAAATCACATATTTTTAGAAAATATAATGATTTAAGCCTTAGAAAGTTCCATTTTAAGGATTCCAATTGAAGAGGTTTGATCAAATCACCTTAGATCAAACCCCCTTGGATAGAACCTCGCTAGTTTTAAACCATACCTATAAATGCGTCTCCTTTACACCTATCAAAATGCTGATAAAAAATCACTTTTGATTTAGATTTTGGGGGATCAAATGAATTCATTTAAAATTTATTTCAAATGATTATGGTATTCCTCAGAACAAGCTATCTAATGAATATAATTTTAATATGTTTTGGTTTTGTTATGTATTTGTTTTTGAAGTTTTATTAAACATAGGTTTTTCATCGAAAATGAATTTCTTTGTTCTTCACATGTGGAAAAATAGAAGATTATCAAAAAAAATTTAAAAATATGAGTGCACCAGATATTGAAGTCCTTGATCCAACAAATAAAATAAAATAAAATTTTGACATATACAAAAAGTTACAGCATACACTGATCTGTCTAAATTGTACTTTTTTGACTTTGAAACTTGATTAAGGAAAAAATATTCAATAAAAAACTATCTAAACAAGTGGAAGCACTAGATATCAAAGTTACAAATCTAAATTTAAAAAGAATTGAATTTTATCCTTTATGGAAAAAAGAGTAATGTAAGGCCACTTTTAAAATGTTGTTTTTGAAAAATCTATTTTTGTGGGAGATGGAAAAAAGTGCAATTTGATTCCAAAATTAAAAAAAAAATTTAGAATCTACAGAAAAAATTTGATGAGACTCTAGTTTGCACCATCTTCAAATTCCTCATAGTTTAAGTCGCTATAGGTGCCCAAATGTGAAGATTTAGTTAAAAATAATAATTTTGTCCAATGGCCAGAAATTGTAAACCACTATTATGGGATCACCCCACACCTATTAATAAAAGTATATGGAGGTGTACATGGAGCAAAGAAAACCATAGATAAATAAAAATGTGGAAAATATGACAACACAATATGCAGAGGCTATAGGCCTCTCCAACGAAAAAATTGAGAAAGCTAAGGTAGAATCAAGTGTTGCAAGAGGATTAGGAACCATAAGAATATCTAGTAAAACAACTACCACTCCTATTCAAAATTCCTCTAAGACTAGGCAACCTATTAGAAAAACTATAGAATATCCTCTGGTAAAGAAGAAATGATCTTTAGTTGTGCAAACTACAAGTCTTGAATAGAAAAAGACTGCTTCAATAATACCACCTGCAAGTTGGGTATGTGCAGGATCATGGGGGTGCAAAAAGTGGAAATGGGAAAAAAATGCATTTTTAACATGTCCAGAAATCTGGAATTCACACCTTTCACTTTTGTAGACTTGGGTACAATATCTGTTTTGGTTTGGTAATACCAAACCAAAATGGATATCCTTTTCAAAACGGGTATCCATTTTTTTTTCAAAATGAATATCCATTTCAAAATTGATATCCATTTTTTTTTCAAAACGGATATCAGTTTTCGAAAGCGGGAACCCCTTTTTTTGAAAAACAAAACAGGTATCCGTTTCGGAAACCTAAAAATCCCTCTTTAGTAAAATGAGCATAACTTTTGCATTTCTTATAAAAAATTCAACTTTTTATAGGCATTGGAAAGGTGATTGAGAGTCTATGCAATAGACTAGGTGGTGCTTCTATATTATACACCAAAAAATAATTATAATCATTTAAACTTCATATTTCATTTTTGAAACATCAAATGCTCACTAATTTCACATGCAAAGTCTTTTTTTCATGATTTTTTTGTAACACTCATCTCAAAATACTTGAAACATTAGAAAAAGTAATGAATAATGAAATATTTATATTTTTTATAGCAAGGAGATGAAAAAATATTCATAAATAATCACATCTCTCTATCCCTTTCTCTATCTCTCTATATATCATTATGTCTCCCCTTAAGCTCTAGACTTATCCCTCCCTCCTTTCTTCTCTCTTTATCCCTTTTTATACCTATATTTCTCACTCTCTCTCCTTGAGATCTAGACATATCTGTCTACCTCTCTCTCCATACTTCCTTCCTTCTCTCTCTCTCTCTTAGGTCCCTCCCACTCTATCTCCCTCTCTTTCTTTATCCCTCTCCATCTCCCCCTCTCTCTCTCTCCCTCCGTTTTAAATTCTCTTCCTCTTAAGTCTCTCCCCCTCTTAAGTCTCTCTCAAGAATTCCCCACTCACTCTCTCCCTCTTAGGTCTCTCTCTCAAGTCTTTCCTACTTTCTCTCTCCCTCTTAGGTCTCTCTCGAGCTCAAGTCTCTCCCACTCCCTCTCTCTATTTGTTCTCTCCCACTTCCTTTCTCTCTCTCAGTTTATCACTCACACTCACAATCTCTCCCTCTCAAGTATTTCTCTCTCCCACTCCTCTCAAGTCTCTCCCTCTCCCTCCCTATATCTCCCTCTCAACTCTCTCTCTCTCTCTCTCTCTCTCTCTCTCTCTCTCTCTCTCTCTCTCTCTCTCTCTCTCTCTCTCTCCCTCCCTCCCTCCCTCTCTCTCTCTCCCTCTCAAGTATCTCTCTCTCTCCCTCCCTCTCTCTCTCTCTCTCACTCTTCATATCTCTCTCAAGTCTCTCTCTCACTCTCCATTTTTCTCTCAAGTTTCTCTCTCTGGTCCCTACCACTCCCTCTCCATCTCCCTCTCCCTCTCCCTCTCCATCTCTCCCCCCCTCTCTCTCCATTCCTTCAAATTATTTCTCCCTCTTAGGTCTCTCTCTCTCTATATATCCCCATCTCCATCTTAGGTCTCTCTCTCTCCCACTCTCTCCTCTCTCCCTCTCAAGACTCTCTCTCTCTCTCCCACTACCTCTCTTTCTATTAGGTCTCTCACACTCCCACTCCCTATACATCTCCATCTCACTCTTCATCTCCCTCTCTCCCTCTCTCTCCCCCCTTTGAATTCTCTCTCCTTCTTAAATCTCTCTCGTAGATTTATTCCACTTCCTCTCTCCTTGTTCGGTCTCTCTTAGGTCTCTCCAACTCCCTCCTCTCTCTTCCTCTCCTCTCTCTCAGGTCTCTCCAACTCCCTCTCTCTCTTCTCTCATGTCTTTATCTCTCCCTCTCTTAATCACACTCTCCATCTCTCTCTCAAGTATCTCTTTCTCACACACTCCCCATTCTCTCCTATCTTTCACATATCTCTTTCCAGGGTCTCTTCTCTCCACCTCTGTTATCTTCATTCACTCTCTCCATCTCACTCTCCCCCATCCTCAAGCTACTTGAGGGAGAGAGAGAGGGAGAGAGGGAGAGAGGGAGGGAGCGAGAGAGGGGAGATAGATAGATTTATCTAGTTAGGGTGGGAAGGAAACACTAGAGAGATAGATTTATCTAGTTAGGGTGCAAAGGAGACACCTGAGAGAGAGAGGGAGTGAGAGAGAGAGAGAGGGGTAGTGGAGACCTAAAATAAAGGAGGGAGAGAGAGAGAGAGAACTAAGAGGGAAAGTGGGAGAGACCTAAGAGAGAGAGTTAAGAGGGAGATAGAATTCAAAGGGAGGGGGGTGAGAGAGAGAGAGCTAAAAGGGAGAGTGGGAGAGACCTAAGAGAGAGAATTAAGAGGGAGATTTAATTCAAAGGGAGGGGGAGAGAGAGAGAGAGGGAGAGAGGGCGATGGAAAGTGAGATGGAGATGGAGAGGGAGGGAGAGATAGAGGGAGGGAGAGAGAGAGAGAAACTTGAGAGGGATAGAGAGATAGAGGGAGGGAGAGGGAACGATACTTGATAGGGAGAGAGAGAGGGGGAGAGAGATAGTTATCTAGTTAGGGTGGGAAGGATACACCTAAGAGAGAGGGAGTGGGAGAGAGAGACCTGGGAGGGAGTTGGAAAGTGAGTGAGTGAGTTAGTGAGAGAGAGAGGGGGGTAGTGGGAGACCTAAAAAAGGGGGGGGAGATAGATAGAGAGAGAGAGAGAGATAGACTTAAGAGGAAGAGAGACTTCAAAGGGAGTGGGATACATAGAGATGGAGAGGGAGGGAGAGAGAG